>CM069610.1:35541479-35758979 GCA_035771175.1 Paratinospora sagittata
TGAACATAATTGAATGAAACTTATATAAACATATATATAAAAAAGTAAAGCAAACCAAAATAATAGATGGGTCAGTACGATTTGTGGTTTTACCCATTCAAAATATTACAATTTTTGAGACACGATTGATCTATCATGTTTTGTTATTATAATTATTTTTTAATTATAAAAGCCTTGTGTCGTGATAAACCTTCAGCTTAATTAATTATATATATGTACAAAATTGAATAACTGATTATAGCAGTTTCCGACTTTTTTGACAATTTTTACTTACATGTTAATAGAAGTTAATTCTTTCATAATTATCTATGTCTATTTTATTTTAGGACTACGTCTATTTCTATTGTTATCTTCCTCTAGTGTTAATAGATTACTCTTACTAACTAATACATCTAAAAGCCTAAGTTATATGTGTCCAAATCACCTTAATCGATTTTTTCTCATTTTATGTTTAATTAGTGTTACTCCTACCATTTTTTAAATATGCTCATTTCTAATTTATCTTTTAAAGTTTTACCAGTAACATTTGCATTTATGTTACACTTAGTTTGTTAACATTGATTTATATTATATGTCATGGTTGGCCTAATAACAACTCTATAAAATTTTCTCTTTAGCAATGGGATCAACCTTGATAGAGTTAATAGGCAATCGAATAATATACAAAAGAAATGTCTTTGTTTTATATGTTTGTGTAAATATCAATATGTGGCAATGCTCTCATAATCAAACTATAAATCATTGGCTGATCAGCCATAATTCCTTACAATGGGGATGCCTTGTTCAACCCTTAAGAGAACCCCAGATCTCTGGTCTCTTCTTCTAGAAAGAGATAAAAGAGGCACGTTGTACTTGGTCTATTTTTGTTTATGAAGCTTCTTAAATTTTTATAAAATAAAAATAAAAAATGTCATTATAGAACTACTTTTTTATCATATACTTGTTTATAATCAATCCCTACTTTTTTCTTAATTTTTTTTTATTTTTTTATTTTCTAATAGGAAAGAAATAAATCTTATTTAAAGAATTGGAAAAGCTTAATGGATTACTTCCATATATAAATAGTCCAACTAAATCTACAAAATTTACAAGCTATGGTATACATTGTGATAGCTCTGAAGCAGCAAAAATAATTTCACCATCTACGGGGACTATAGCAAGCCAGTCAGCTGGACTGATTCGACTCCCTCATGTAATGCGTGCAATGCCACTGACTAACAGTATTAAAATTCTCTCTAATAGTTGAAACCAAAGGTAGGATCTTCCAAGGAATAGACCACCATAGTTACATATGATGTAGTTATACTTTATTATTGTAGTTAGTATAGCATTTCTCAAAATAAAAATAAATAAATACAAAAATTATTTTAACCATAAAATTGCATCCCCATGAGCAACCACGCTATCACGTTCATTAGATATATTCATATAACATATTTCAATGTATGTAATGCATAATCGAATGAATATAATAGTATTGTTGTATGTGTAATTGCATTTTGTGGTAGTTAGAATAATACTTTTAAAAATAAAATGTTTGCATAGAATTTAATGCACCACGTGATAATTATATATATAGAAAAATGTTAATTTAATTATAAAAAGTGTAACTACACATTAACAATCATTTGATGAATGTGTGTTACACATCTCAAGGTGTGCAATAAATTATTCAATAGTTGTGCATGTGTCGTTGCACTTGACATTGTATTTTTTTGTAATTAGATTAGCATTTATCATATATATATATATATATATATAATACAAGATTTACGTGATTCAATGGATGTGAAAGCATCTTACACTTGATGAAATCTTATACTAACCCGATACATAAACTTTAAGGTCGCTTTTATTTTTAAAATTATTTTGAATTCAATTAATTTAGCCTATCTCAATTCTCTCCATTTATCTTATACATTTGAATTTACATTATACATGATTGTTACGTTTTACCTTTTTTAATTATAACATTTATTCACTTTCTTTTATATTATTTCTATTTTTAAATTAAAAAATGCATTATTTTACTATATATTACTCACAAATAATATTTTCATTGAATAAAAAAATATTAATTTTAATTAGTTCTATGTAATCATAACTTAAAATCTTATTTTTTTTACTAAAAATTTAAAATTTTGGTTAATACATAATAAAAATTAGATCATATCATCATGTCATCAATTCAAATACAATTATATTGAAAACTTCCAACATAAAAACCGATTTAGAATTGGCATTTAATTTCTTTTCTTTTTTTTTCTTTTTTCTTTTGGGAAGATAAAAGAGTTGCATGCATTGATAAATAATTCAAATTACAAGAAGGACCAACATCCTCTTATTACAGAATACACTTGGAATTAATTCCAACTGCAGCTAGCAATACTAGAATAACTCTCAATCCTAACCTTTTTAAACATTGTTGAATGAACCACATGCATGACCAGTCATTCCATGTTCAGGCCATAACCAAGATTAATTAATCAATTCGTGCATGAACACCTATATATTTATACTATCCTCCAAATTCACTAATTAATCCATTAAGAATCCCAAATAGGCCCAAAAGCTGGAATCCCAGAACCCTTGCATGCATTAACAACATCTCTACTTCCTTCAGGATTGCTAGTAACAATCACAACTTCAGCTCCCCATCTTCTTGCTGCATCAACACTCATCTGTGACACATTTGGCCGTCCACACACAGCAGTATCATGCACAATCACCTTCTCTTTATCAAATCCACTAACAGCTTCCTTAATCTCCTTCCCAAAGTTCTGCTCAATTCCTTTCGCAACCCACAACAAGCAAACGTCAGCCTTGCATGGCTGCATCAAGAAAGACAAGAACACACAAATCCCTGACCCAGTTGCCACCAATAAAACCCTATTGTACATATTCACCAAGTAAGGAAGGCCGGCGAAGTTTACTTGCCGGACCCAAAGATGGCTTGGCGGGTTCGAGACTAAGGACTTGGTGAAGTCGCCGACTGCACCGGCGAGCATCATGTGATCTTTCTTCCCATCTGAAATGATCCCAAAAGCATGCCATTCTGATAATGGAGATGGGCTAATTCTGCCAAGAATCCCAGCCTTAACTCCGCCTTCGAATTTGATTATTGAAGCGTGGCCTGAAGGCGCTGTGATTTTAACCGGAACTCTTCTTACTGTAATCCAAGGAAGGATTATGACCATGGTTATAACCAATGTAAACCAGAATTCCTGAGCTTTTATCAGCCCGGAGAACCGGAGATTGTCATAGGATTTTGAGTTCGGGTTGTATCCGATTGTTAAAATGATGAAGGCCCAGAGAAGAGCTAGAGCAGACCAGCCCGCGAATCTGTGGGTTCGCTCAAAGACGTTGTGGTGAAGATGGCGAACCAGAGGGAAAGCCGCGAGGGAAGAAAGGAAAAGAAGTGCAAGAATGGTGGAAGCAACCGCTATGATTTCATTCGAAGTATCGGATCTGTTCTTAAGAGTAAGAACTAAAGCGTATACGAGCCAAGCTATCGAAGAAACGCCACAACCGCTGTGAATTCCTCCAAGGCATTGGAGAAAAGAAGTTGTGGCAGTTTTGATTGGTACTGGAATCCATGATCTTCCAAGTAGCTTTACAGAGAACCAGAAGACAATTCGAAGAAGAGCTTCGCTTCTGCAGAGTGTTAAAGCGAGAATGTTGCCAATCGAGAAGAGGGCAGCTCGGTTTCTTGCGTATGGGAAGTTCCCGGTCGCTGCAAGAATCAAACCGGTGAGATTGAGAACGAAGCAGACGGCGAAGAGTCGCTTGTAAACCGTCCACAAGCCTTGATCTAGAAGTATAATTGAAAGCCTGTTCGATTGTTTCGGACGAGCAGATTTTGTTGCAGCTGCATCTTTTTGATGTTTCTTGCTTGTTGAATGAAGAACAGGAACTACTACTGCTGGTTTTTGTTTCTCCAAATCATGATAATCTTCATGAACTTCTTCGTCATCTTCTTCGTGATCACTTTCGAGATCACAGAAATGACTGCTGGGTCGGCTCATGGAACGTTGAATTGTGTCGTTCATTACAGGGAACACTTTGAAGGAGCTTCTTTGGTTCCATGGAAGCCAGACTCTCCTGGCTTCATGGAACTGATTAATGTTTTGTTCTTGTGAAGCAGTTACAGCAAATGGGCTTGATCCTTGTGGATGGATCTCGAAAGAAACACCTCGGCAACTCGAGAATCGCCCTACTTTCTCGACGTTTTCCATGGCTTAATGATCCTTATATTAATTCTCAGAAAGCTATAGATCAAGAAGAAGAAGAAGAAGAAGAAGAAGAAGAAGAATGGAGGAACTTGTTGAGTGAATAGCTCTACTACGCATGGGCTTTTATAGGCTTCATGGTCAAATAAAATGGTAGCTCGTTAGAAACAATTAAGCCGCAATTAATCATGTAGAAGATGCTATAATTTTTTAATTAAAAAGTCATAATTATCACGTACTAATATTAACAAAACAGCTTACTTAAGATCCTGGATAACTGACTTGAACTAAGACCTACATAAATAATTAATTAATTACCCATTCTAAGTGGGATTATTGTCATTAATTCAAGGTTGATTAAGCAACTTCACTTAACATGATCTGGCTATCTTAGCAGTAATATGATCATGAACGACTTATTGACTTGGTCGTGGCTTCAAATGAATGATTCAAAAGTAAACGTTTGAAGTCAACACGCCATTTATAAAAAAATAGTTTTTTTATTTTTTTCTCATTCACATTCTTCGCGAACATGACATATTGGATTTATCTCCCTGTGGAAGAGTAAAGGAAACAGTGAAGGAGTTCTTTTTGGTAAGATGTGGTAGCAATAGCCGCTCGACGGCTTGACCTATTCTATTCACCCTAGGTAAATGCCAATGGAATTGTAAACGTTTGGTTGAAAACCAAGTGCAATACTGTTTAAAATATGAAAATCTTTTTCAGCTCTTTTAGAATAATATTTAGTGACAGGAAAACTTTTTACTAGAATATTTATATATTTTATAATTAAACTTTATCCATGGTAAGATCAAGAGCCTCTTCATACAATTCTATCATTCATGCCACCTTAATGATATTATGTTTGAAGGTCTGAAAATGGTATTTGTAGTAGTTCTTTATTAATTAAATAATAAATATATTTATTATAGAAAGGAAAGGGCTAATATATATTCAAAATCATATTTATGTTAATGTAGTAAGTCAATACCACGACACCACGTCACTAAGAAGAAATAGAAAAAGATAAAGCACATATTCGCGTGGTATGGTTTTAATTAATATATCTGTATTATATATAGTATAGATACATATTATACTTGTCTAGATCTTGACTTATGTCTATTTTTTAGTATTTTTACATGTATACTCAACTCAACTTAACTAAATCTTTTCTCAATTACATAAGGTCGACAACAACATTTTTACATGTATGAGATGAAAACAAAGGTCATATATACACTATTGAATTATTAAATTAATTACTTCATTTTTGTTTACAATATAAAAATAATTTCTCGGGTTGGCTGAGAGATTGAGCTCATATAGTTTTTTCTATGAAGCTAATAATGAACAAACGTTTTCTAACTTTTGCACATTATAAGAAGCAATTAACATGACATTAGAAGGAATAAAATAAGATCATCAAAGCACTGAATCAGCAAACCACCTGCAACTTGGGTGGTATTGCACCCCCTCCCACCTGCTTTTAGGAGAAAATATTACTTATTATGGGCTAAGGCCCTTATTGTTCAGAGATTTGTCCGGTTCTTGATTAGTGACATAATTTGATATTGGTTTTGAATTGTTGCACCTGATTCGATTAGTTGTAGTTACCAAAAAAGGAATACATAAAACACTGAATTAAACCCAAGACATCACATTCAACCAGCCACCTTTGAAGAACTAATTTAGGTTCTGAACCTGACTGGATCAATGACCACTCTTGCAACTAACCTGCAATTAGGATCAAGTTTTCACGACTTTGACCCTTATAAGTCACCAATAAATCATTTTTGTCAACTGAGTCTTTGTCTGCTGCGAAGTCGATCCCGGCTCCCTTTTCCCATTATCACCAAGAGAATTATAACCCCACAAGTTGTGGTTGTTCTGAAAATTTATGTAATTGTATGAAATTATTGAAGATGCATTTATATGTCTAACATAAATTCAACTACCAACATCTAGCTGGGGAGACCCCAAAAAAAAAAAGAAGGAAAAATTAGGTAGTATTAATTATGAAAGGAAAATGCTAAAGTGAAAGAAGTTATAGTCTAATTTCAAAACTATAAAACCGAAAAAAAAAGAAAAAAAAGAAAAAAGGTTAGGTATAGTCTGTTTTCAAAGATGAATCGACCCCCACCCCCCTTGTACTTCATATGATTTTATGCCATAAAAGAATATGCTAATCTGTTTTGATATATTCATTTTGTTTCATATTTGTATCTAAAGATATAACTAATTGATCAATGAGTAATTAACAAAATATTAAAATTTGCAAACTATACGTGTATATACATATTATTAAAGTATTAATGATGTAATAAATATAAAAAATGTACTCACACATGTAATTGTATTTTTAGTGAATTAAATAGCATTTCTCATTTTTATATTCCTTGAGCAATTATACACTTTCTTTTTTTTTTTAAAGCTCAATTTTGTTTGTTTAACGGTTTGAGTATCTTGTTATTTTAAAAGTCATGTGTTCAAATCTCATTGCAATCTTTTTTAATTGCTTATTTATTCATATTGTGTTTCCTCTTTATTATAAATCACATGTCCTCATGCATAGTAGGGGAGTACCGCTAATTTATATGTTCTCACTTGATATAAGCCTTAATTTAATTATCAGCTATACCTTTTATTAAGAACTGGTCACATGTGCCGAAGTGTGCCGACGCGATCTACGCGCCTGCTGAGACCGCACGATGTGATAATTGAAAAGTTGAGTTCACTCGTCGAAGGTCAATCGTGACACCGATGACTTCTTCGTCAGCAAATTCTGTTCTTGCGTTTTTTTAAGACTTTGCGAAAGGAGGCTCATGATGATTCGCTGGATTCGGTAGAAACTTAAATACTATACACTCGAGCACACGTGGAAGTCCCGAATTGGGAAAACGTTGTTGATCCGGAGATCAACGGTGTTATCACACAGAAAGTAGTTTAGGAAGTTAATGCGGAGGAGCTTGGATGAAGTTTTTTATTTTTAGGGTTGACTTTGACCAGAGATTTTTGGACCCACTGGTTCTGCCACTTGGGTTTGTATTGCAGGCTCTACCTGGAACAGGTTGTCATTATAAGTAGATTATAATTGGATATATCGGATCTTCTGGTTCTACTACCGCTAGAATTTCTTTTTCATCTAGAACTCCATGCATGTGATGTGGATCCGATGGTTGTTGCATATCGTCAACTTTATAGTTGACGATTAGAACTTGGTAACAAAAGTATGTGCGAAGCACATTAATTTTTACTAATATGCAAGTAATATTTGTTAATACAAGATCTAACCATTATCAAATGATAAGAATGAACTGATTGAAGCTGGAGCCAAATTAAGCTGGATCTACGTACCACTGAGTTGTGAGCTAATAGAGCCTTAAGCTTTCTTCGAAGCCTCAGAGGTTTAGAGATAGATGTTAAACCATAAGCTCCAAGAGTCATGAGCTTGCCATCAAGTATAGTTTCCTCACATTAGGAAACACTGATAGCTCGATGTCTAAGGAGTAGACATCACATGACACTAATCCTCCCAAGGAATTTGTAAGAACCAATGGCACGAATCCTAATATCAATACCAAATAAAGCTTGTGACATATGCAGTTTAGGAGATATTCGTAAAAGACATAGCTAGATATGTGTGTGGGCTATTGGGGTTTATTCGAAAAAACATAAAACGATAGCTCGGTCTATTTGCATACTACCAAGAACTAAGCTAAGCTATTAGTGACCTTAGAAACACAACGCTTGTGAGGATATCAGAATGAACCAAGCCGGTTGTACTCAGTTGAGCCTCAAATAGTCAAATAACAGTTGTCAAACACTCATATGAGGCCACTTCTTCTAACATATAGCCAGACACCACACATTTAATTTTTATGTGGTAATTATGGTTTTTGTGGTAGTATTTCCGGTAGCTCGTGGCCTGTTTATGCATGCATGGCCATGCCATTACCCTTTAACTGTATTTTAACCATGAAAGAATGAAGGTCTTGAGTTCTAGTTACCTTTTATCATTTATTGGCTAATGAAGTCCTCGAATGTTTGTGATTGTACTCCAAAAAAATTAGTTGGAACGTAACCAAAAAAAAAAAAGAAAAAAGAAAAAACATCAAAGAATGACACTCGAGCTTCTCATCAAAGATTTAACGCTCAATTGAAATTATGATGCACAATTACAGTTTTACCCAGCGTTTTGCTGTACAAGACTGCAACCACTTTTTATATAATTAAAATAAAACGACAAACTATTTAACATTTTTTATTTTTATCTTAGTTCATCATATCAACAATAATGTTTTTATAACAACAATATTTTATGTTTAATTTAATTTTAATTTTAATTTCAATTCATCATATCAACAATAATGTTTTTTATACTTTTGTAGCACTAATATTTTAAGTTTAATACTTTAATACATCAAATAAACAATAATTAGTTAAATTTTTAATTTCAACTAGGGGTGTTCATTAACCCGACCAACCCAATCCAACCGAACCTTTTGGGTTGGATTGGATTGGGTTAAATAGGTAGTTTAGGTTGGATTAGCTCTAAAATACATAACCCGATCGATTTCGGTTGGCTTACGGGTTCAACCCATAAAAAACTGAACAATCCGACCCAAACCGAACCTTAGTATTAGTCTCAAAGTCATAAATTTTACAATTACATATTTATGATTTAGAGTTTTAGTAATTTCAAAAAAAAAAAAAAAACTTACTAATGCGGAGCTCAAAATCACAATAACTTAAAATTGATTTTTTTTTTATCTTTTTTATCTTTTTTTGACTTGACCGTGTACTTGTGTTTTTTACTTATTCTACCTTATCTGTTCTTGTGTGTGTTTTTTCAACTGTTCGATAAGAATTTTCGTGTTTAACCATTGACATTTTTTAGCAATGTAAAAGTAAGTCCATGTAACAAGTTATGTTCATATTAAGTTTTAAAGATGTAAACCAACAAGAGAATTGGATCATCATCATGAGCATGAGTTTCATAATCATCAATCTAAGTCATTGTAATAGCATACCGTAAATATTGGATAAAAGAAAATGGTCACTATAATTTGCTTTGTAAAATTATTTTGTAAATTATTGTTCGAAGTTATCAAAATTAGGCCCAAGCCCAACTCGGTTTATCGACCCAACCCAAACTGAACCTGAACTATTTGGATTGGGTTGGATTGGGTTTCAAATTTAGCAACTCGAACTGTTTGGATTTGGTTAAATTTTGGCTTCAAACCGACCCAATCCAACCTAACCTAACTCATGTACACCCCTCATATCAACCATGCTACTCAGTTTTACAATATTGTTTCATCCACACCTATCACAAAATCAAATAAATAAACATAAAACAAAAGAAAGTGATGACAAGAACATTCACTATTGTCATCCACAACTATCAAATTAAAAACAAATTTGTTCCCCATTTATCCAAGACTTAAGAAACTTATACCTTAATTTGCACACAGGGAAGTGAGTTATCATCATCATCCATCAACTCATACTATTGGTTCTCCATTGGCGGATGGAATATAGGCCCTCTTTGGTAGAGCGGCAACATTTTGGGCTAAATGCACTTTCTTCAAATACAACGGCAATTGCAAAAGCGGGGGACAAAATGCTTCTCAAAATCACCCAAAAATCACGGTAAAATAGGAATCACAATCGTAATGTTGGCATGTCAAACACGTCAACATTGCGTTTACTTCCATTACGCACCCTAATGCCGAAAAAAAGGGCGTCCCAACCAGGGCCATATATCACTTAAAACAGAGCACTAATGATTTTAACGAGACTTCCTGTGTTTTAGTTAAGAATACAATAACTCATGCCCATTACAATATCAAATTTCAATAAACTCTGACTTAAGTTTGATTTTTGTTTTTGTTTAGTAAGAAGCAAAACTGTGCAAAGCAAAAGTTTTATTAGGATTGCAGGTATGGATGACAACCACTATTGCAATCCTGCTTTTTCAGATTTTAACATGGTAGCAACAATACAAAATTCTCTTACCCATACACGCTGAAATGGCACAAGGCCAACACACAAGACCATAGTACTTAGGCCCATACAAGACTTCAACTACATATATATATATATGCTTACTCATCTAAACAAAAGCACATGCGGTAAGCATAAAGCTTCATTGAATTACTAATAGAAATAAAATCTATTAAGAGACCCAAATGGGTCCAAATGCAGGTATCCCAGCAGCCTTACAAGCTTCAACAACATCTCTACTCCCCTGAGGATTGCTAGTAACAATAACAACCTGAGCTTTCCAATTCCTCGCGGCATCGATGCTAACTTTGGCAACATTAGGCCGGCCAGAGATTGCAGTGTCGTAAATTATCACCTTCTCTTTTGGAAATCCACTTACCATTTCTTTGATTTCCTTCCCAAAGTTCTGCTCTATACCTTTTGCCACCCACACCAAGCACACATCAGCTGAGCAAGGCTGGAGCAAGAATGAAAGAAACACACAAATCCCAGACCCAGTTGCAACCAACGCCACCCTTTCATACAAGTTAACCAAGTAAGGCAAGCCAGCGAAATGCAGGCCTCGGACCCATATGTGGCTCGGCGGGCTCGAGACCAAGGACTTAGTGAAATCTCCAACTGCACCAGCAAGCATCAAGTGCTCTGTTCTCCCATTTGAGATAATCCCAAAAGCGTGCCATTCTGATAAGGGAGAAGGGCTAATCCTACCTAGTATGCCTGCTTTAACTCCTCCCTCGAACTTCATAATCGAGGCATGACTTGAAGGAGTGGTAACCTCAACAGGGACCCGTTTCACGCTCAACCATGGAAGGATTATGAGAATGGTGATGCCTAATGTGAACCAAAATTCTTCGGCTTTCACAATCCTAGATAAGCGCAAGTCGTAGATTTTGGGAACAGGTTCGTAAGATATGGTGAGAAGGATGAAAATCCAAAGGAGGCCAAGTGAAATCCATCCAGCAAAACGGTGTGTCCGCTCAAAGACATTGTGATGAAGATGGCGAATAAGTGGGAATGCCGCCAATGAAGAAAGACAAAGAAGAGATAGAATGGTGAATGCCACAGCTAGAATCTCCCGAGAAGTATTTGCACTGTCCCGAACTGAAAGAACGAGAGCATATACAAGCCATGCAATGGAAGAGACGCCACAGCCACTGTGTATTCCTCCAAGGCTTTGAAGGAAGGAAGTAGTAGCAGTCTTGATTTGAAGAGGCACACATGGTCCCCTTAAAATCTTAACAACTAACCAGAAGATGCCTCGCAAGAAGGCCTCACTCCGGCAAAGCGTCAAGGGCAGTATGTTCCCTATGGCAAACATTGTGGGGTCCACCCATTAGTAAAACAAAAAAAAAGGGGTGGGTGGCCGCCCACATGGGCGGCCACCAACTCCCCACCAACCCACGCCTCCTTGTTTGAATTTAATTAGAATAGTAATATAAATATATTATTATATATATTTATAATTACTTAAATACCCCTGCATACTCCTATAAATAGAGCCCTACTTCATTATTGAAGTTCATTCCTGAGAATCAGAGAGTTCTATTCTGTAAGATCTATTAAGAGATCCAATCTGTAAGATCCACCTAAGGGTGATCTAATAAAAGAGTGCTGCCTCCCGTGGACGTAGGCAATTTGCCGAACCACGTTAAATTTGTTGTTCTGTTTTTTCTTTCATGCCTTACTCCGATTCCGCATAACAAATTGGTATCAGAGCCAAGGTGAAGCTTTGGAAGAAAAACGGACCCTCTGTTGAATTTTTTGATACAGCGTCAAAATTTTTGAAATTTCGTAACAGTGATCAAAACTGTGTTCTGATCACCTGAGGAGGTAGCTCTTGTTCTCAGGAGTCCAACGCAACAAACGGCGAGAAAAACGGAGAAGAAACGAGTCCCCAGGAGCCGATCAAAGTTTGAGCCCTGTACTGTATTTGGCAGCGCTGTTCACACCGGAAACAGCCGTTCACTGTTCATACCGCTGTGACTGTTCATACCGACCCGCACTGTTCTCGGCCCGACACTGTTCACCGGTCCGACACTATTCACCTCCGTCACTATTCACCGCCCGACACTATTCACCGGTCCGTCACTATTCAACAGTCCGTCACTGTTTACAAGTCCGATACTATTCATCACAGTCCGACACTGTTCATCAGGCACATTTGTTTCGGCCGTCACTGTTCATACAGCCTGATACTGTTCATCCGCGGCCTGATACTGTTCATCCGGCTCATTTTTTGTCTGATTTCAGCAAAGTCAGGCTCGTTTCCACCATTTTCAACCGTTCCGGACGCAACCGTGCAATCAGTTTCTGCAGATTCAGCTCCTAAGTTATTAATATAGCTTAGTTGGAGTTGTTTATCATTTTTTCAAGCACTTTTCGGCGTCATAAATATTTTCGGTCTTAATGGCGGAGGAACTCCCAACCACAAGCAAGCCTTGGCAAAGAACTTCGATATCCAACGCAAAGTTCGAGGTGGAGAAATTCAACGGCACCAACAACTTTGACAGGTGGCAATGCGAAATTCAAGATCTATTATTCCAGGAAGGCTTACATATTGCCTTGGAAACCAAGCCCAAGGATATGTCCGATGATGATTGGATTTTCGTCAATCGTCAAGCTTGTGGAACAATTAGACTCTGTTTGGCAAGAGATCAGAAGTACTTTGTTATGAAAGAGACTATGGCAACAAGTCTCTGGAAGAACCTGGAGGACAAGTACATGACGACACGCGTAGAGAACCGACTCTACCTGAAGAAGAAGGCTGAAGAAGCTTCTACATTCTCAGTTTCATCTATAGACAATCAGTCTGATAGATGGATATTAGATTCTGGATGTTCCTATCATATGTGTCCGAATCGAAGTTGGTTCTCAAAACTGGATGAGTTCGATGGAGGAGTCGTGCTCATGGGCAACAACAATACCTGCCAAACAAAGGGTATTGGAACTATACGCCTCAAGATGCATGACGGTACAACAAGACGGCTCACGGAAGTCAGATATGTCCCAGATCTGAAGAAAAATCTGATCTCCCTAGGAGTCCTTGATTCCAGCGGTTACAAGGTAACCATTGAAGGTGGAGTTCTGAAGGTTGTACGTGGAGCATTCTTGGCCATGAAGGGTACTCAGAAAGGAAATCTTTATTTCCTTGACGGACACACAGAAATCGGAAGTGTCTCAGCTTGCACCAGTTCTAAAGATGTTTCATCAGACACTTCCCGACTTTGGCACATGCGGCTCGGACATGTTGGAGAGAAGTCTCTTCAAACCTTGATAAAGCAAGGTTCTCTGAAAGGTGCAAAAACTGGGAAACTTGACTTCTGCGAGCACTGTATCTTAGGCAAGCAGACGAGAGTCAAGTTTGACACTGCAATCCACCGCACCAAAGGAACATTGGATTATGTTCATACCGACGTTTGGGGACCCTCTCAAAATGCTTCATTGGGAGGTAAACGTTGGTTTGTTACTTTCATTGATGATTTCTCACGTTATGTTTGGGTTTATACCATGAAGCATAAAGATGAGGTGCTAGATATCTTTCTTATATGGAAGACAATGGTAGAAACCCAAACGGGAAGGAAGATTAAGAGGCTCAGATCTGATAATGGAGGAGAATACAAGTCAGACCCATTTCAGAAATTTTGTGAGAATGAAGGGATTGCCAGACATTTCACAGTCCCAGGCACGCCACAACAAAACGGTGTTGCTGAACGCATGAATCGTACTTTGATAGATAAAGTTCGCTGCATGTTATCTCATTCTGGACTAAGCAAGGCATTTTGGGCTGAAGCTTTGTCATATGCCTCTCATATCATCAATAGACTGCCGGCAACAGCACTAGATGGCAAAACTCCCAAGGAGGTATGGTCTGGACACCCTGTTTCCGATTATAATTCTCTGCGCATTTTTGGCTGCACTGCATATTTCCATGTAAAGGAATCCAAACTGGATCCTAGGTCCAAGAAAGCAATTTTCATGGGCTTTAGTGAAGGAGTTAAGGCTTTCCGACTATGGAACCCTGAGACAAAGACGATTGTCAAAAGTCGAGATGTAACTTTTGATGAATCTGTGATGTTAAAGCATACAGTTTCTGATAAAGAAAATCGAGATCCAGATTTGCCTCAGCAGGTGGAGTTAGATATTCCAGTAACTCCTGGCAAGTTAGCAGAGATATCCAACCATCCTGAAGAAGACGAGGAGGAAATCTCAGTTGAGGTGGAGGCTCCAGGACCAGACATCAGTCAAGAACCAGAATCAATTGCCACCAGTCGACCACGGAGAGAAATCCGCAAACCTGCTCGGTACACTGACATGGTTGCATATGCATTGCCAGTCACCGGAGATGATATTCCATACCATTACAAAGATGTTAGTCGGAGTATGGAAAGTGAAAAGTGGAAAATGGCAATGAATGAGGAAATGACATCACTCCATCAGAATCAGACTTGGAAGTTGGTTCCACTTCCGAAAGGAAAGAAACCAATTGGCTGCAAATGGGTTTTCGCTAAGAAGGAAGGCTCTCCCAGCACAGACGGTATCCGGTACAAAGCCAGACTGGTAGCAAAAGGCTACGCTCAGAGGGAAGGAATTGACTACAATGAGGTATTCTCACCTGTTGTTAAGCATTCGTCAATTCGAATATTATTGGCTTTGATTGCACAATTTGATCTCGAGTTAGCCCAACTCGATGTCAAAACTGCTTTTCTGCATGGTAATTTGGATGAAGAGATCTATATGTCTCAACCAGAAGGATTCAAAGTACCAGGAAGAGAGACTTGGGCTTGCAAGTTGAGCAAGTCATTGTATGGCCTGAAGCAGTCACCGAGACAGTGGTACAAGCGATTTGACAGCTTCATCCAAGGACAGAAATATACCCGGAGTCAGTTTGATCATAGTGTCTACTATCGCAAACTTCAAGATGGTACATTTATCTATTTGCTTTTATATGTAGATGATATGTTAATTGCATCTAAAAGCAAGGTGGAGATCAACAAGTTGAAGGCTCAATTGAGCTCAGAGTTTGAAATGAAGGATCTTGGAGAAGCTAGAAAAATTCTCGGGATGGAGATAACTCGAGACAGGGCCAAGGGCAAAATCTGTTTGACTCAAACTCAGTATTTGAAGAAAGTTCTTCAAACTTTTGGCATTGGCAATGACACAAAACCTGTAAGCACACCATTGGCACCACATTTCAAGCTAAGTTCATCAATGTCACCAAATTCCGAAGATCAGAAGAAGCAAATGGAGAACATTCCATATGCAAATGCAGTTGGTGCCTTGATGTATGTTATGGTGTGTACCAGACCTGACATTTCACATGCTGTAAGTATGGTAAGTCGTTACATGCACAACCCCGGTAAAGGCCACTGGCAAGCAGTGAAGTGGATTCTACGGTATATTCATGGTACTGTAGATATTGGTTTAAAGTTCGAGAGAGATACGAAAAGTTGTAAGCATCTAGTCGGATATGTGGATTCGGACTATGCTGGAGATCTTGACAAGCGCAGATCTACTACTGGTTATGTTTTCACTATGGCAGGAGGACCAGTGAGTTGGAGATCAACACTACAGTCAACAGTTGCTTTGTCTACTACAGAGGCAGAGTACATGGCAGTAACGGAAGCTTTCAAGGAAGCAATCTGGTTTCTTGGATTGACTAAAGACTTGGGAATTGTGCAGAATAATGTTGAAGTTTTCTGCGATAGCCAGAGTGCCATTTGTTTGGCAAAGAACCAAGTTCATCACAGTCGAACGAAGCATATTGATGTTCGTTTTCATTTTGTCCGAGAAATAGTAGAAGAAGGAAGTATTCTTCTGCAAAAGATCAAGACTGCCAATAACCCTGCAGATATGCTTACAAAGGTGGTTACGGGGATCAAGTTCCAACATTGTTTGGACTTGATCAACATCTCACGAGCTCGGAGTGCCTAAGGGGACTAATGGAGGCAGCAACAGTTTTTGAAGGAAGCTTGCTATCTGTAGAGAGATTGCCGGCGTGAAGGAGTCTTGTTTCACATGAGGTGGAGGTGGAGATTTGTGGGGTCCACCCATTAGTAAAACAAAAAAAAAGGGGTGGGTGGCCGCCCACATGGGCGGCCACCAACTCCCCACCAACCCACGCCTCCTTGTTTGAATTTAATTAGAATAGTAATATAAATATATTATTATATATATTTATAATTACTTAAATACCCCTGCATACTCCTATAAATAGAGCTCTACTTCATTATTGAAGTTCATTCCTGAGAATCAGAGAGTTCTATTCTGTAAGATCTATTAAGAGATCCAATCTGTAAGATCCACCTAAGGGTGATCTAATAAAAGAGTGCTGCCTCCCGTGGACGTAGGCAATTTGCCGAACCACGTTAAATTTGTTGTCCTATTTTTTATTTCATGCTTTACTCCGATTCCGCACAACAAACATTGCAGGTTTTCTCTTCGCATAAGGGAAATGCCCGGTGGCTCCTAGGATTAGACAAACCAAATTCAAAGAGATGGTAACCACGAAAAGGCGCTTATAGACGGTAAAAAGCCCTTGGTCTAAGAGTATTACAGAAAGCCTTGATTCCCTACGTGGGGCTGCTTTGGGTGGTACCACTTGATCGACTTTGCTTATTTGGTCCTCTTTTTTTATTTCATGATCATAAACTGGCTTTGGATTCTCTAAATCCTGGCCTTCCGATCCCAACTCTTGCAACCTTGCTTCGAGCTCTTGATCATCATCAGCATCATCAAAATCAAGATCACAGAAATGACTACTCGGGCGGCTAAGGGACCTCTCAACTACATGAGATATTGATACTACATCATGAGAAGAGACCTTGTGACTCCAAGGAACCCACACCCACCTTCCACTATTTCTCTCATTTTGATCAGCTACAGGCTGTGGAGCAATGGCCATTAATGGCGGCCTGGTTTTGTTTCGATGGCTACTTTCGAAGGCCACTCCTTGGCAACTCAAAGACCTTACCACCACCTTGCCAGTGTCCTCCATGATCAGTTGCGGATCACAAACTATTCTCAAAAGAGAAGTTTAGGAATAATGCATAACACGAGTACAATGTGACAAATTAACCATTATATAGAAAGAACAATAAACAGAACTAGCTAGTCAAGGATTCCAACTAAGTTTTTCAAAAAAAAAAAAAAAAATTATTCCAATTAAGAACAGTCCAAAAAGCCTTCAAATTCAAATGAATTGGCTTTTGTAATGAATACCCATTTAATTTTGCTGCTCCAATTCTTACGTATTTGACCATTTGGCCAGCCTCATTTCCCTTGATGAACTCTAATATAACTAAGAATTTTTATTTTTGTTATTTTGTTGCAAGATTATTCTATACTAAGAATTGCAACAGCAAATTAGAATTGCAGTATTCAAAAGCTCGTTCAAAATCACTCTTTTTAATATGACTAAACCAGTAATAGTTTGGACTCATTTTGCTAAGATTTTGTGCACTACTGTCAACCTCATTTATAAAAATTAAAAAAAAAAAAAATACATACACACATACTCACATGGAATTAAACTTTTAATTCCATGTGAATGGAAGTTTAATTCCATGTGAATGGGTCTTCATGAGAAATGAAGCAATGATGGTGGCTTTACTTTGGATGAAATTAATATGATCAGTTGGGTTACTTTTTCTTCTTCACGGCTGGTGATTAGATAGAGAAGGAGATAGTGGTTTACAGGATGATAAAAAGCTAGCATTTCTGAATTAAAACATCACTTTATATATATATATTGGAGAAGATCATGATCTTGCTGAGAATATTGAATTGAACACGTAGTGGTTAGTGTTGTTTCTCGTGTAGACTTGCAAGTAAACGGTGGCATGCATGGCACTCACTAGCAATTTGTGATGAGATTCGATTTCATATTCAACACCACTAGAGATTGGGAATTATAACCAAGATCTTTTTGTTGGACTTGGGTCTTCTTTATTGGAATAGTTTGTGTTCTAGAAGGTATCATGATTTCATCTCAACAAATTAATACAAAAGCTAGAACTCCATTAACTTCGAATCATAACATCAAATTTGAATTCAAAGTTATTTGAGGGTTTAGAACATGCCCATTAGTTTGTACTCCTTCCACAATATATGTATGTACACATACTTATTCTTCAAGGTATTAATTAAAGATTATTATAATGTAAACTATGTAACTTGTTAACCTGTTTGGGAGAGCTTTTCTTTTGGAGGTGTTGTTATAGCTAAATCACAGTGAAAAAAAAGCATTTTTAAACTTTTAGAAGAAGTTAGGGAGAGACTAAATTTTCTCAAAAGCGTTTTTTCTATAACCGTTTATTGAAAAAACACTTTTAAAAAAACTCTACCAGGCCAATAGTTAGACTTCTATCAACTATAATAATTCTAAGGTGAAATGGTTTCTAACACTAATTGAGTGAAAACATGATGAACTGGAAATACAGATATTAATAGATTAGGTAGCTAATAAAACCTATGCTTTTTTCTTGCCTACAATGCTTGTATGTAACAAGAGACTGATAGATGATGCCTACGGTATACTATATATTATTAATAAATGGATAATTTTCTTATTGTTCTTTTTATTCTTTTTACTAATGTTTCACTAACATCAACAAGAGTTAACAGGAGAAAATATAAATAAAAAGATCATTCTAGTTCCTATAAAACGCACATTAACCTAAAAATTAAAATCATAGACAGTTATTAAATGTAGTTCCATTTTAGTTCTATACATAAAATAAAACAATTGATAAAGAGACAAAAAATCATTTATTTTCATGGATATCCAAACCAAATTTTCATTCCTTTGCAGATCAACCTAAAGTCAGTCGGCAGATAGGATTGTAACGTGCAGCCAAATCGTCTTTAATAATAAGATGGGCACGAGTCACTTGAGCTAATTTCTTGGCATGTAGTCGGATATAGTTTGAATATATACATATATAAATGCCCATAATATCACTCGAGCTAATTTCTTGACAAGTAGTCCATATAGTTTGAATATATATTTATATATATATATATATATATATACATACAACTCAATTAAATCTTTTTTCAATTACATAGATTTGATCGGCTACATAAATTCTCTTCCTCCACTCCACTCTATCAAAAGTTAAGTCAGAATTTAAATTACAAGAAGTTGAATCTTTCTTAATAATATTTTTGTCCATGTTATTTAATTTGAGTCTTCCTCTGTTGTTATCCTGTAATTTAATTTGAGTCTTCCTTTGCCTCTGTTGTTACCATGTAATGTTAATAAGTCACTCTTCCTAGCTCATGCATTCAAAGATCTTTGTGGTATGTATCCAAACCACCTTAATCAATTTTCTCTCATCTTATCTCCAATTATAAAAATACTTGTGCTCACGCTCACTATTGCTTGAGTTTTCAAATAGCTCACAACTCTCCAATATCTCATACTCAATTAGAAGAAGATTAACATAATTTCCATTTTTCAAATTTTCCCATAAACAATCCAGGGCAGATGGGGAACCATTTATTGATTGAAAATACATTGAATCACACCCAACTAGGGTAGTTAATTACAAAACAGGAGTAATAATCTTAACTGTAAAGAGAACAAGTAAATAGGGGAAAACTATTCAACCCTCAACACTAAGATCTTTCACATCTTGCAGCTCATGGGAATGGGATTAGCTTGGCTACAGTCTTCTACAACCATTTTACATTCTCTATACAAATGGACAATGGAGAGATAAAGAATGATGTACCCGAATTAACGCCCCAATTTATAAGCATATGTCTACCCTTAATTTCTTCTTCTCAGTGAACCTAGCTAATTTTATAACATATTACAGTTCCAATGTGTCATATGAGAGAAGATGATGCTCAATCAAGAATCTCTGGATACTCATACTAGCAATAATAGAAGTCCTCATGCCACTTGAAACGGGGAGAATTTGAATGAAAAATGCAAGTGTTCATGATTTCAATGGAAGTCACAGATGTTTGTTGCAAGCAACTTTGAATAGGTAAAGTCCTAAGAAATTTGCAAGCTTCAGTTGGTTAGTGCCTCATTTACCTAAGACCTCCCCCACCCCCCACCCTATTTTTAAAAAAAAAAAAAAAGCACCATTTTGAAGCACTACACAATAAAGCTCCTAGCAAATCACGCAGTTTTTCACTAGAACCTGCCTCAAGAAGCAGAGATCGAAGCCAACCTCACGTGGGCCACTCACATACATCGACTACTTCGCTACTTATTAGAGACCCAAATAGCCTTAAATCTTAAAGAAAAAAAATGGTAATAGCCTAAGTAAGTTGAAGTAATAACACTTCAATGAGCCTAGATATGTGTGTTTCATAGATTTTGCGGAACAGGGGTGCAACATACCATGTCAATCCAATATATTGTTGTGTATGCTAAAAACAGAGTGATGGAGACTTGAGTGAGAGGGAATGAAGCCAACGAGGAGACATAGAAGGAAATGGATTGCAGAGACTACAGATATGGTCAGCACGAGTTGCAATCTATGATCTTGACAAACCATTGCACAGAGTAGAACAGTGGAAACAGTTATAACTGCATCATAATAAAACAGTCAATTATTATTACCAAGTCATTGGTTAGAATATGTATCAATTGCTGATCCTATTCCAGTTAGTCCATAACCTATAAATAATAATAATAATAATAATAATAATAATAATAATAATAATAATAAGGCAATGATTACTTACATATGGACAGATGAACTTAATGTAAAGGCTTCATAAGGTGTTTGAGAATTTTTAGAAGATTTCAAAAATTTATCCTTATGTGAATATTGTGTTTCAACCAGATGGAATTACGAAAATGGGAAATTGGAATAATGATTATTCCAACCTCTATCTTTAATGGAACTTGAAATTCTATAAGAAAACTCAACTCAATCCAACTCACTTGAGCCTTTTTTTCCAACTACATGGGGTAGGCAGCATGAATCTACTTCCTCCCCTCTACTCTATCAAGGGCTAAGTCAACAATATTTAAGTTATAGCTTATATATTTCTTCATTATAAGAAAAGGCCAAAAAATTTTGGTTTGTTTTGAAGGGGGTTATAAATACTTTTAATTAGAGGTGAAGGAGGTCACTTACCAAAACATGAAAATTGTTATAACCTCTATTTACCTTAGAGGTTGCAAGTTACCAAACATCAACGTCTCATTTGGTCCATCAGGCTCACTTTTGTGTAGATAGTAAGAGTGATGTTGGAACTTGGAATAAAATTGATGTTAGGTTGTTTTTTTTTTTTTTCTAGATCATGGCTTACAAGTGGATAAGACAGGGATGTATGTGGAAGTGCAGATAGTCTTAACTGAATGATTAAATGGATAACAATAATTTTTTCAAAGTGATCACTTTCTCTTGCTGGCAAGTCTTCCCTTCTGCACTAAATATCAAGTGATAATTAAAAGCACTTGTAAGGAGACTGGCTATTACATAGCGGTAACCACAAATGTTTACAACCAATCTCTGTTATCTTTCTTTCTTTTTGTCTTTTCTCCTATGTCATCAATGTGTAATCTAACTCACAAAACCTTCCCTCTAATGTCATAGTTTAGTTGTATGTATGTATGTGAATACATGTAAGTAGATATGTGATATGAAGTTATAAGCTCATGTTACAATGCTTAAAAATAGGACCACAATTACATAAAATTAGGAAATTCAGTTATTAGCTAAGCAACACATGCACCACTACCGCATAGTGGAGCTTGAAAAACGGAAACAAGTGTTCCCACTTATTTACTAACTACCAAACGTGGAACTTGTTACACAGGACAGGTGTTCCCACATTAAACTAACTGAACTTGTAGCCTAACTTCCATGCAGCTCAGCACATATCAATATGTATGTATGTATATATGTACATATGTATGTATGTTCGTATGTATGTATATACGACCATGGCACAAGGACTTTAACCCGGACAAAGACCATCCCACCCCATTCGTGCAATGAAGTCAAAATTTGTCATCCAATGTTGCTTTACTCTTTCTGCCACCAAAATGAGTTTGGAGGTGGTGAGCTAGTGTTAAGGTTCTCTCACTTTAGTGTTACCAAATGATTCGACATATGTGATAGAGCTGTACAAGTTCGAGACCTTCTTACCAAGTAGTTTTCACTTTCAGATGTTTTTTTTTTTTTTTTTTTGAGCAGAAACAAATATATCATTAGAATTAATAACTGTATACTGAAAATACATCGAAGGAGGCACCAAAAGCACGTCCAAACGTAAAAGTTCCATCAAATGAAAACCCAATTCAAGAAAAAATGGCTGAAATTACAGCTGAAATAAGCAACTTCCCCATAACTTATTGGCCACCGTGCGATTCTCACTAAAAATTCTGTTATTTCTCTCAAGCCAAATCTGCCATAGAGTAGAAAAAGAAGCTACTAAAGCCACCTCTTTTGCTATGCTAGAAGTGATGGAAGTATTTAACAATGTCATGCACTCCGTTATGCTAGATGGGATAGCAAACCTACCCCCTGAGAAGGACCATTTTTTCCACAATTCACTTGCCACCTTACACTGCAAAAAGAGATGCTCTGGGTTTTCCTCCACCTGAAAGCAAAGCACACAGCACTGTGGAGACAAATGCATATTAGGAAGACGTCTTTGAAGTAGATCCATGGTATTAATCTTCCTATGGGCAAAGTAGCCAACCAAACACTCTAACTTTAGATGGAATATGTGTTTTTCAAATGTTTGTCACTAATGGAAAGTGTGGTATGCGCTGATTGATTGAGGTTAGAATGGCTTCACCTAGTGATTTACATGAGTAATCCCCATTAGGTTCTAGAATCCATTTGAATTTATCTGAGTTATGCGAAAAATGGATGGGTTGTAGGACAGCTAGCAAATTGGCTATTTCCCCTTGTTCCCTAGATGCTAAGGCTCTATAAAAATGGAAGTTCCATGATATGGAAATAGATGGAAGTGAGTGGTCCGAGATGAAGAATTTGGAAATGGGTTGTTTGTGAAGAGAGGATAGTCTATACAAGCTTGGAAAGGAAGATGCCAAGGAGTCGTTGCCAACCCAGTTGTCCTCCCAGAAACGAAAGGAATTCCCATCTCCAACCACTGGATGGACATACTCAGCAACCACCTCTGCTAATGACCCAATGAACTTCCACGGCCCTCTAAAAGAAAATCTTCCCCTGTGAGTTTTCCCGTCACCTTGGAACAGTACAGATGATCTCCCATATCGACTAACAATCACCCTCACCCATAAAGAATTTTGTTCATTCAACATTCTCCAAAGCCATTTGTCGCATAGAGCCAGATTCTTTAATGTGATATTCCCAATGCCTAGACCCCCCTTCTCCATAGGCCTCTGTACTATCTCTCCATTTGATAAGATTTTTTAAACCATTCTCCCCCTTGCCCCCCCAAAAAAATTTCTTGATCATCTTCTCAATTCTTCGAGCGACACCACATGGGGTTTTGAAAATTGAAAGGAAGTACATTGGGATAGCTTCTAGCACTGCCTTGATCAATGTTAGTCTGCCGCCTTTAGACAGGAAAGCACGTTTCCATCCCTCTAATCTACGAGATATGGTGGAGACAACGGGATCCCAGAATTCTTTGGATTTAGGATTTCCATCCCACAGAATTAGCTAGCCTTAGGATAACATCTAGATCCATATTAACTCCGGCCATTCGGCATTTCACCATGTTCACCTTCAACCCAGAAAACTCACTAAAACAATGAAGGACATTCAAGGCATTGTTCACATATGTTTCACCTCCTTGCAATAGAAATAGGGTGTCATCAGCATACTGAAGCAAAGAGACTTCAACTTTATTCTTACCCACCTGAAGACCTTTCACTATAAATCACACCTTCCTACTTGGTTCATCATTCTAGCAAGGCCATCCCCTACCAAAGTGAAAAGAAAAGGGGAAAGAAGGTCACCTTGACGAAGGCCCCTACTCGCCGCAAACTTTCCCCTTTGTCCCCCATTGATAACCACTGAATATGTGACGGAGGTTACACAGCCCATCATCCACCTAATCCATCGGTCCCCAAAGCCCTTTTGTTGCAGCACATGCCAAAGAAAACCCCAGTCTATTGTGTCATAAGCCTTGGCAAAATCCACTTTAAACATGACCCCTGCCTTCCCCCCAGCCCTGTAGTCTTCAATTGCTTCATTGGCCACAAGAACTGCATCTAAAATTTTCCTTCCTTGAATAAAGGCAGCCTGAGATTCATCCACTATTTTGTGCAACAAAGATTTGAGTCTCAAAGACAATGTCTTAGAGATTATTTTATACAGACTAGTGACTAGGTTTATAGGCCTATAATCTTTCAAGCACCGGGAGTCGCCTTTTTTGGGAATTAAGCATATGTATGTTTCATTAGCCATATTGTTTATCACCCCACTATGATAGAACTCCTGGACCACCTTCATAATATCCCTCTTCACCACATCCCATGCCTTCTGAAAAAATGACATAGTGAAGTTGTCTGGCCCCGGAGCCTTAGCCCCATCACAACTGAAAACCGCCGTCTTCACCTCATCCTCCTGGAATGGTTGTTCAAGAACCTCCCTCTCAATTTGAGAAATTGCCCCCCAAGCAAGTCCCTCAATCAACCAAGCATGACTTTTCTCATCATTGAACACCTTAGTGAAGTATGCAACAATCTCATCCATCACTTCTTTTTCCCCCGCAATGTATTCCCCATTCTCCTTCTCAATAGAAGAGATCATATTCTTGTTGCGCCGGCTATTTAGCAATTTATGGAAGAAACCAGAATTTGCATCCCCTTCCTTGAGCCATTTGATTTTGGCTTTTTAAAGGGCCAGCCTATCCTCTCTGAGACAAATCTCTTCTAATTCTGCCTTGTAGAGTTTTCGAAAGGTTTCCAATTCTTCAGACCACGCACCTCCCTCCATCATACCATCCAAGGACCCAATGATCGCCTCAATGTCCTTTTTCTTGAGACTCGTCACCCCGAAAACCTCTCTATCCCACACTTTGATTGCATGTTTCATCATTTTTAATCTAATCATGAACTGGTGACCCTCTCTCCCAAACGCACTGGCCCCATTCCACCACTCACCCATCTTTTGCATAAAGTCTTTGTGGTTCAACCACACATTTTCAAATCTGAATGGCATAGGGCCCCATCTCACCTCATCAGTGTCGAGCAAAATGGGCCTATGATCCGAAATGGTTCTAGTTAAAGCCGTTTGTCTATTAGCAGAGAAAAGCTCCAACCATTGTGGAGATACCAAAAACCGATCCAATCAACAACATATTGGGTTTGTTCTCATATTGGAATAGGTAAAGTTGGCATTACATAGAGGTAAATTTGTTAATTCGAGTTCACTAATCAGCTGATCAAACTCTTGCATGCCTCTAGTAAGACGCAAACTGTTCAACTTTTCCGCCACGAATCTCGTTGTGTTGAAATCCCCTACAACACACCAGCCCCCCTCACAAATTGCTGATAAACCCGCTAACTAATTCCAAAACACCTCTAGTGGGCCATCTTCTATTGGAGTGTACGAGCCATCTCCGTTTTCACTTTCAAATGTTTGAAACCATTAGTGGGAAAAAGACCTTTCTTCTGTATTTCAGACCCACATACTTGTTATAGCCTCTGCTGCTCTAAAGAAATCTAGGAGCTTAATGGGTCCAAAGACTGATGTTCAAGCAGCTTTAAATGCTCTAACAAGTAAAATCAATATTTCTAGCTACCTGTCGGATTCCTAGTAATAATCAGTACCTCAGCTCTCCAACTAAATGCAGTTTCAATTAATATTTTGGCCACGATGGACCAACAAAAAATTGTAGTCTCATAGATCATTACTCCTAATCCACTAATTATACCTTTAACTTCCTTCCTTAAACTCTCCTATATTAGAGTTTGTGTAGCATGACTCATTTCCTTTTATCACCACCACCAAACACATGTCATCTGACTAGGCTGGACAACGACAGGTAAGGAATATAAACATGCCAGGACCAGTCACAATCAAGATAACTTCTCATACAAGTTAAAGAGATATGGCAGGCCAGCCCTTGAATCTACACAAACCATGAACTTATAATTGTTCATATCCCATGTGACAAACTCTTTCATATCCAATATCAGACCATCGTTTTTGCCCACACACACATACCCAATTTAAGCAACTCTTAATCTACCTCCAAACTCTACAGTCTTTTTTGTTTTGTTTTTTTCTTTTTTCCTTTATGGTAATCCAATTGGTGTTCCCCAACCAGCATATACATACTAATTACAAAGACTGTTAAGAAAAATAAAATAAAATAATAAACGACACAAGATGTAACGTGGTTCGGCTTTATGGCCTACATCCACGGGAGAAGAGATAGGATATTTATTCTTGTGTAATGTCTTAATGGAGGGACTCCATATATATAGACATACAGGGCTATGTACTTATAGCTACATTTACAATTTTAATAACTGTTATATTCCTTAAAGGAAATAAATCCTTAAGGAAATAATTCTGTACAGGAAACAAATCTATACAGGAAACAAATTTGTATAGGAAACAAATCTCAACAATAGGAAACAAATCTCAACACTCCCCCTCAAGCTGGTGAATAAAGGTTTATCATTCCCAGCTTGGACACATTTGTTTGAAATGCAGTATGATTTAACCCTTTAGTGAGCATATCGGCGAGCTGATTATTGGTAGACACATATGGAGTACAGATCAACCCACTATCAAGCTTCTCTTTAATAAAGTGTCTATCAATCTCTATATGCTTGGTTCGATCATGTTGAACTGGGTTATGGGCAATGCTAATTGCAGATTTATTGTCACAATAGAGTCTCATAGGGCCATCCCAGTGTATCTTCAAATCTGTCAAAATTATCTGCAACCATAATAGCTCACAAACCCCTTGTGCCATTGCTCGTAATTCTTCTTCAGCACTAGATCTGGCCACTACATTCTGTTTTTTACTTCGCCATGTCACCAAATTCCCACCAAGAAACGTACAATATCCAGTAGTTGATCTTCTGTCAACTACTGAACCAGCATAGTCTGAATCAGTATATGCTTCAAGAACCATTCCTGTGTGTCGTTTAAATAAGATACCCTGTCCTGGAGTCCCTTTAAGATACTGTAGAACGCGATTAGCCGCTTGCAAATGAATATCTTTAGGATTGTGCATGAACTGACTTATTATACTCACTGCATATGCAATATCAGGTCTTGTGTGAGAAAGATAGATGAGTCTTCCTACTAGTCTTTGATACATCTCTTTATTAACAGTCAGCGCTTCTTCAGCTTCTCCAAGCTTGTGATTAAGATCAATAGGAGTATTCATTGGTTTGCATGCTAGCTTCCCTGTTTCTTTAAGAAGGTCTGTAATGTACTTCTGTTGAGAGATAAAGATTCCATGTTTAGAGTGTGCCACTTCAATCCCTAGGAAGTATTTCAATCTCCCTAATTCCTTGATCTCAAATTCCTCGGTCAACAAACACTGCTTCAAATTTTGTCTCTCGTTCTCATTGTTTCCTGTCATGATGATGTCATCAACATACACTAATAGAGTTGTAACTCCCCCTGAAGTCGAGTGCTTAATAAACAGAGTGTGATCTCCTTGGCTTTGTTTATATCTCATACTTGTCATTACTTTGGCAAACCGACCAAACCATGCCCTCGGAGATTGCTTAAGTTCATACAGGGCCTTTTTTAATTTGCACACTTTATCTGTGGTGCCAAATCCTGGATGCACTTCCATATAGATTTCTTCCTCTAAATCTCCATGTAAAATTGCGTTTTTTACATCAAATTGTTGCAGATCCCAGTCATAATTAGCTGCCAATGACAAAAGAAGTCTCACAGTATTCATTTTTGCAACTGGAGCAAATGTCTCTTGATAGTCCACACCATATGTCTGAGTATATCCTTTGGCTACCAATCTTGCCTTGTAGAGCTCTAGGGACCCATCTGCTTTGTATTTTACTGTATAAACTCATTTGCATCCAACAGGTTTCTTTCCTGGAGGCAAATCTACCAACTCCCATGTTGTATTTTTCTCCAGGGCTTCCATTTCCACATTCATAGCTTGTTTCCAATTTGTATTAGATAAAGCCTCGGATAATGTCGTCGGAGTCTTGATATTATTCAAGCTGGTAAGGAAACTCTTATGGGTTTGTGAGAACTTCTCAAAGGATACAACATGAGATAATGGATACAAGGGATGTTTAGTGCATTCCCTTGTTCCCTTTCTAATGGCAATGGGAAGGTCATTGTCAGGTTCAGAGGCTAAAAGATCATTGTTAGTTTCAGGAACTAATGAAATTTGTAAGGAGGGTTCAGGGTTTGTTACCTCATTCTCAGGGATTGGTTCAGATTCTTGAGCTTGCATCGGTTCAGGAGCTGCGGCTTTATTCCTTGAGTACACTTGTCCAGTCATCCTATCCTTAGGTTCGTCATTGGGTACAGGGGGTGTGTGAGATTCAGGTTTGGTTTGTTGGAGAGTAAAGGGGTCAAAAAGGTCAAAAGGGTTATCAAGGGAGTTCCGATCCTTATCTTCCATGATGACATTCTCCCCCGGAAGAGAAGGAGCGGTAAAATAGGGCTCAGGTTCATAGAAAGTGACATCGGCTGAGACAAAGAATTTCTTTGATGGCGGATGATAGCATTTATATCCCTTTTGAGTGGAAGAGTATCCGACAAAAACACACTTAAGAGCTCTAGGGTGACTTTCCCCTGTTGGGTTGGTGAACATGGACAAATGAAACACACCCGAATATTTTAGGTATAAGATTATTGGAGATTTTAAGCTTAGGATAAAATTGACGTAGCTTTTCCATAGGACTTTTGAAATCAAGGGTCCGGGATGGTAGACGGTTAATAAGATGTGTTGCAGTAAGGACAGCTTCCCCCCAATAGGACTTAGGCATATTATGCTGAAATAAAAAGGCTCAGGTTGTATCAACTAGGTGGCCGTTTTTTCTTTCAGCAACTCCATTTTGTTGTGGAGTGTGAACACAAGATGATTCATGAATGTTCCCCTCGGTTTGGAAGTAATTGGTCAATGTTTGATTAAAATAGTCTCGAGCATTGTCAGATCGAAATCTCTTGATTTTAGCACCAAACTGGGTATGTATCAGGTCATGGAAGGTAGGGAGAATAAAGCTCACATCGGATTTTTGTTTTAATAAGAATATCCACGAGACTCTAGTACAATCATCAATGAAGGACACAAACCATCGCGCTCCAGAAACATTAGGGATTGGAGAGGGACCCCAAATATCACTATAAATGAGATCAAAAGGATCTGAACTTCTGTCATTGCTAAGTGGAAAAGATATACGTTTGTGTTTCGCAAGTTCACACTCTTCACAATGAAAATCTTCAACATTCAGAGATTTAAATAAAAAAGGAAACATGATTTTAAGAGATCGAAAAGAAGGATGGCCAAGGCGGCGATGATTGAGCCATAGCTTTTCTTTATTGGAAAGTTTGTGCTCAGAGAGAAATGAAGTGGTACTCTTGATAGGATGTACTGGTGTCTCAAGGTAATACAACCCGTCCTGTTCCTTAGCATGTCCAATCATCGTCTCCAAGTCCTGGTCCTGAAATGCAAGTAGGGAAGAATGTCACATTACAACTCAGATCATGGGTCAATTTTTTAATAGAGATAAGATTGGTAGATAGTTTAGGAACATGAAGAACATTTCTGAGTGTAAGGGTGGGGCTGATGTGAACATCACCTATACCAGCAACTGTGGTTAATGATCCATCAGCTGTGGCTATTTTTCGACTACTATGACATGGGTTGTAGGTATGAAATATATTGGGAGAATTGGTCATGTGATCAGTAGCACCAGAATCTATAACCCAAGAGTTAGCAAAAGATTTATCCGAGACGTTAAATCCAATAGAAATAGGAAAATTACCTGAATGGGCCAATGAACAGGTACCTGAGGGTTTGTCAAGAGTGCCAAGCAAAGATTTTAATCTTTCAATATCGTCTTGGCTGAATCCGTCAATCACCGGGGAGGCTGCAATTGTTGGTTCAGTAGACAGATGTGCTTGGCCACTGGTTTTCTGCTGTCCTCCGTTGTAACCCCACTCTTTACTGGAAGTTGAAGGCTTGCCATGAAGTTTCCAACACTTCTCCCTTGTATGTCTAGTCTTCTGACAATAAGTACACCTTAGATTGTCCCTATTGTCTCGATTTGGGACCTTTGATGATTCAGCGCGCAGAGTGTGTGTCCTCTGATCATCTCCCCGATTGGCGATCATAGCTGAGCCTTCCAACTTCTGAGGTGTGAGCATAACATTTCTTCTGCTTTCTTCAGTCCGGATAGCAGAGATAGTCTCATTCAAAGTTAGTAACTCTTTGCTGAGAGTTTGCACTCTTACTTGATCAAACTCTGCATTGAGTCCAGCCAAGAAGTCATAGACTCGATCCTTCTCAGTTTTTTAAAATTACAGCATCTGCAGGGCATTTAGTCTCAATACACCTATAATGGTCAAGTTCTTGTCAGAGATTTTTCAAGACATTGGCATATTCAGTGACCGTCATGTTGCCTTGTTTTGTTGTCCCAACTTTCACTTTGATTTCATACACTTGGGCTGCATCATGGGCCTTAGAGTATGTCTGATGAACGACATCCCAAATGTCTTTGGCAGTAGTTAAAAACATGCATGTATCGCTAATATTTGGCGCCATTGAATTCCATAGCCATGTCATTATAGATGCATCTTCGTTATCCCACGCTCTAAACTTAGGATCTCCAGGTGTAGGTCCAGTGCCCAGAAGATGACTTAGTTTTTCTGAGACCACTTCAAATAATTTTTTCCATCAAGTCTGTAGGCAGCTTGAATGTTCGGTAGTTCTCCTTTCTCTATTTTATCAATTGTTTCTTCTATCTGCACTGTTTCGGAAGTAACCGACTTTTTTTTTTTATGTCGTTCTTCAGAGATGTGAAGAAGAAGAAGAAACAGTTGAAGACGAAGATAGATCGAACAGTGAACAGTGAACAATGATCGCGATTGAAAGAAGAAGGAACAGTGAACAGTGATCGCGAGTGAACAGTGATCGCGATTTAAATGGCTATTTAGCAACAGTTCCAGATCGCGATTGAAAGAAGAAGGAAAGAAGACGAAGACGAAGATCTGCTGTCGACGATACTCTGCAGAAACCAGAGTTTAAGGATCGCGATTTTGCGAAGTTGTGGCAGAAGCGGTGAAGAGCAGCGGCAGTGGTGATCGAAACCAAGTTGAACAACAACAACGGCAGTGATCGTTGATGAAGTTCTTGGCAATGAAGGCTAGAGGTCTCGTCCCGGTGATAAAGGAAGCCGAGGATCTCCGCGAAGAAGACGATGAACAGTATTTTGAGTTCAGAGGCGTTGAAGACAATGAAGACTATGAACTTCAAATGGGTGGATCACGATTTGCAGAAGACAAATCGATCCAGTTGCAGCGGCGGTACAGATGACGATGTGGTTTTCACGCTAGCGATGAAGGCAGTGATGAATGTTCCGGTAGTGACGGCAATGAAGGCCACTCAAGAGGATTCCGGCGATGAAGGCCGACAACAATGATTTCGACGATGAAGGTCGAAACAGAGTTCCTAGTAATAAAAACCTAGGTCTCTGATACCATGTTAAGAAAAATAAAATAAAATAATAAACGACACAAGATGTAACGTGGTTCGGCTTTATGGCCTACATCCACGGGAGAAGAGAGAGGACATTTATTCTTGTGTAATGTCTTAATGGAGGGACTCCATATATATAGACATACAGGACTACGTACTTATAGCTACATTTACAATTTTAGTAACTGCTATATTCCTTAAAAGAAATAAATCCTTAAGGAAATAATTTTGTACAGGAAACAAATCTATACAGGAAATAAATTTGTATAGGAAACAAATCTCAATAATAGGAAACAAATCTCAACAAAGACTAATCCACCTTAAATGAGCACCAATAAAGGGACATAATGTCATCCCACTTCATGCAGTGTAAATGTCCCCATACATGGTTATCGCACAAGGACTTCGCCCCAAATAAAGGCCACGCCACCCCACTTATGTAGTGAAGACGAAAGTCTACCCCACACACTCGAACCCAAGGTTTAATAGAAAGAAATTCATCTTCCTATCACCCTACCAAACTGATTGGTAAATTAAAGTCTTTATCTCCTAAAAGAGAGTACTTTTTTGGTTCTTTTTAATTCTCTAGTCCCAAATCTCTACGCCACAAACATATGTATACATTGCAATTACTCATGTTCTACTCCAAACAAAATCATTAATTAAAATCAAAGTTCGAACCAACATCAACCATTAGAACAAGTAGAGTAACTAAAATCAAATAAAAAGTACAACATTATTAGAAACTTCAAGCAAGCAAACAAGAAACCCCATGTAAAAATAAACTCATACATTACTCAATGCCGAACCGCTTCCTGAGCATCACAACGAAATCATAAACCTTGAGAGGATCAACAAGCGACTTCGAAACGGTCTCCTTCTCCAAACACCTCTTAACCCACGCCATCAACTTGGGGCACTCTTTCTCCACACTAAAACCCCCAAACGTCTCATACGAATAAAACCAAGTATAAAACGGCACAAGCGCAACATCAACAAACCCTAATTTCTCACCCCCAAAATAAGCCTTCTCACCAAGCTCTCCTTCCATAATATTCAAACACTCCAAAAACTCCTTCTTCGCAGCCTCTTGCTCTTCGCCTTTCGTCGTCCAAACCTTTCTTCCCAAATCATAAATCTTCTTATCAACAAAATCAGCCCAGAAATTCGCTACGGCGCGGTCGTAAGGATCGGAAGGAAGCAAAGGAGATTTGTCGCTCCAAACCTCGTCGATGTAACGAACGATTATGAGCGATTCGCAGATGGGTTTTCCGTTGTGGATTAAAACCGGGATTTTCTTGTAAACTGGGTTTGATTTCAGAAGAAGAGAGCTTTTGTTTCTCAGATCTTCGTCTCTGTATTCGTAGTTTATGTTCTTTTCTGATAAGGCGATTCGGACTCTCATTCCGAATGGGCTTGGCCAGAAATCCAAAAGGGTTACTTCGTCCGCCATTAGGGAAAATTCGTTACAAGATCGAAGCTTTTGAGTGTTATCAGATGATTGGTCGCATGTAGAAGTAGGAGGATGGGATGGTTCTATTTATAGCAGTGTTGTGCGAATGGGATCGACGCTTTTGAGTGTTAGGTTGGTCGCGAAAGACCTGAAGGGTTCTGTTATATTTTAATTTTTTTCGAAAGCGAAGGGTTCTGTTATAGCTCATTGCTTACGTGATACTGTATATTTATGAATAATTTTTATGTAAATGCATTAATTTCGTGGGTATACTGTTTTATTTGATCGTATTTTAATCTATCACTTTTTTTTGTCTTATTATATACCACTTTTTTTTGTTTTATGATTGTAAAAAATATAAAATTTTGTTTACGTTCATTTAATACTCCATCTATGTCCATTCAATATATTCACCAGAATAATATTGTGTATTTTATGATTAGCCACTTTTTAATTTAATTTTTTTATATATATGATTAGCCGGGTGGGGTCTTCATGGTTTTATTTTATTTTATTTTTTTTTAATCATTTATCATTCATTGTTGAGTTATGTGATTGTAAAAAAATATAAAACTTCATCTATCATCATTCAATATGTTTTCGGGCATAACATATAATGATTAGTCACTTTCAATTTTAATTTTTTTATATACATGATTAGCCACTAATGGGTAAAAGTATTAATGGGCCTTTTTATCATTCATTATCTCCTTAATTATATATAAGAATAAGCAAAATGCATACCACAACCAATCTCCCAATGTAAATGCATTAATTATGTCTATGTCCTCTTCTATTTTCTATTTTAACGCATTTTAATCTATCACTTTTTTTTATCTTGTTGTATAACACTTTCTTTTGTTTTGTTCTTTTTTTAAAATTATTTCTCATCCATTATTGAGTTTTATGATTGTAAAAAATATAAAACTTAATCAATGTCCATTCAATATGTTCACGGCATAACATTGTATATATATATCAGACAGTACTAATAACCAATTTCTTTTGTTTTGTTCTTTTTTTAATCATTTCTCATTCATTATTGGGTTCTGTGATTGTAAAAAATATAAAATTTCATCTATGTTTATTCAATATGTTCACAGGGATAACATTGTATATGTTATGATTACCCACTTTCTATTTTAATTTTTTTTATATACATGATTAGCGACTAATGGGTAGGGTCTTCAGGGTTTCTTTTGTTTTGTTCTTTATTTTAATCACTTCTCATTCATTATTTGGTTAAAAAATATAAAACTTCATCCATGTCTATTCAATATGTTTATGGGCATAACATATAATGATTAGCCATTTTTTATTTTAATTTTTTTTATATACATGATTAGCCACTAATGGGTGAGGGTCTTCACGGGTCTCTTTATCATTCATTCTCGCCTAAATTATATCTAAGAATAAGCAAAATGCGTACTACAACCAAATCTCCCAATCTCTTCAAATTCTTCTCTGCTACTCAAATAAACCACATAGAGTAAATATTTGAAACAAGAAAAACATAGACAAAAATCAAGTAAGAGCTATTTTTGTTTAATTTATTACATATAATTATTTGATTTATTTCACTGACATGTGATGAAGTTTCTTTAAATGAACCTCAGATAAAGAAAAAGAAAAAAAAACACATAAAACTCATTGTTAGCAACGATGAAAACAATGGAAAAAACAAAAGATTTGTGAAAATCTGAAGTGCTTATATTTTCTCTTCTTAATATTATTATTCTCAATGACAGTTTCCTTGCAACCTTATTATTGCCCAGCCTTCATAGCTACTCAATTCAACAAGTTGGTCCAATTCTCCTTTTTCATATTACTGGATTTTATTATCTTTTCGTTAGTATGTTTGTACAAATAATAGACTTGCCTCTATTAATGTTGTTGCAGCCTTATTAGTTAGAACAAAACAAACCAAGTAAATGTAAGTTTTATTTAATATTATTGGGTTATATTATTTTGTTAGTACATTTTTTATACGTATAAATTGACTAAAGGCACAAAAGTTCTCGTATTTTATAAACTGACCCCATAAGATCTATTAGATAATAATAATAACTCAGTGTATTTCATATGAAATCAACACGTTACACCTTCTCTCTCGTTTCCTCATGACGTCTCTGGCTTCTTCTTTTTTTGTTTACACTTTTCATTCTCTCTTAGGTTCTTAGGTTGCGTTTGGTATAAAATTTAAATTTATTTTTTTGTATTTAAAAATAAAAACTCAAAAAAGTTACAAAGAAAAAACTTGTTTGGTTTGATAGAATTTAAAAACTGTTTTTAGAAAAAATCAAACTGTTTTGAGTTTTTTTTTTATTTGTATTTAATGGTAAGGGTGAAATCGGGTCGGGTTTTTGTCTCCTAACTCACCTGACTCTATAAGGTCGGGTGGTAGTGAGTTGGACCCGATACCACCCGACTTAAGGTCAGGTCGGTCGGGTTAGCTCCCATTAAATAGTCCAATTTTTTTAAAACTTAATAACTACTATTTAAGCTTTAAAAGATAAGATTTCTCGTTTTTAGGAGAACTTATATATATATAAAATTCAAACTACTCTTAAACTTAACTTATAGGAATGATGATGAACTCATATATATATATAAATTTTAATAGGTCGAGTCGGGTTGTTAAAAATTAACTCGACCAATCCGACATATCAATCAAACCCGACTCGACCCAAAATGATCAGGTTTGGTCGGGTCGGACCAGGCCGGTCGGATTGCTTACATCCCTATTTGATAGGACCACATAAACTTTTTTCACTTGATTTGTGTGAAATCTTGAACAAACCAAATAAGTTTTTATTATATTTAAAATTTAAAAATAATTCTTGATTATGGTATCATACATAAATTTAGAAATTATAAATCAACTAAAAATAAAGATCATTTTTTAATTTTTAAAAAATTATTTTAAAATTAGATGCTAAAACGCAACCTTAGTTTTGCTCACATGACATAATCTATTTTTTCCCACGTGGCACTGTCTCTCCTCTCTCACGTCTCTCTCCGCCTATTCTAACTCTTCTGCTCTCACTGTCTCTCGGTCGATTCTTCGACAATTCTCTATTTTTCCTTTTTTTTCCTTTGGTTTTAAATAATAATTTAAAATGCATTAGTTGTTATTATCAATTGATGTGTGAAATCCCTTCAGCCCTATTTGAAAGAGTTTTTTTTTAAAAAAAATTTGGACCAAAAATACTTTTAAAGGTAAAACCTGTTTTAAGCTAAATAACGGTAAAAAATTTTAATTTTTAGTTTTCAAAAGAAACTGAGATCAACTTTAAAAAAAATATATTTTTTCAACAAATATTTATTAAAAAAATTCTTTTAAAAAAGTTCTTGTCTTCTTAGCATTTTGGTAAAGCACTTGTACTCTGATTTTGCTATTCCACGTCTTTAAGACTTATTCTAAATTAGGTTGGGCATCTGGTACTTTTGTAGTTAAATACAATTGTCGGATGATGTCAAAAACCAAGATAAATTTAATTCCTAGTTGCCACCAATAAATGATTATGAAAATCATTGTTGTCTTTAGGAGATTGGTGTTGGGGCGAGTGAGGTCTCATGGAGTGAGGAGGGGTGGGGGGGGGCTTCGATTCTGGATACCAGTCATAAAGAAAAATAAAAAAAAATAAAAAAAAGGAAAATAGATATAGTAATCGAATATGATATATTTTGCTTAATTTTTTAATACATAAATTAGAATTTATATATAAAATCTTTTTATTATAATCTTGTTTTGCCCGACCCAACTGGTACAGTTGTTTTAATTTGTAAAATTTCTTTTTGAACATTAAATTGCTGTCAATATAAAGTAATTGTTTCGTCTTACTCTAAGTTTTGATCATATCTTGTTTAATTCTTCTTTTAGGAATTTACATGAAATATAAAAGCACAAGGAAATAGAAGGTGAAATATCATAAAACCATTAATTAATAAGAAAGAAGATAATATATATAATATCTTGGGCAAACCACAACAAAGAAAATAAAATAAATAATTACAATTACTTGCCACAGCTGATAAAGAGAAATTTTCATTTATGTACTGATCAGGAAATTGAAAATAATGATTCGTATAATCGATTAACTTGGTGTAGGCAGTATGGACTTTGGCTAATAAAATAAAGTAAAATAAATTAGTTTTTTTTTTTTTAAAAAAAGATAATACTTGCCTTATTCAAATTAAATACAAACATTTTTTTTTTTTTGTTTTATCGTTGAACGACACTCAAATAATGTCTTTTTCTGCTTTACGACAAAATTAATTTACCTGAATTTAACCTAGATTAAACCGTAGAAGTATAAAATTTTTTCAATAAATGGTAATTTTATACACAAAAAATATTTTAAACTCACGATCTTATTTAAGAGAAAGGAATGCAAGACCATTTAAACCAACTAAATGTTAAAAAATACAAACCGTTTACAGTATGGTGATCAGTACATCCCCTTCCCTCACGTCTCTCTGGGCTTCTTTTATTGTTCTTTTCACACTTTCAATTCTCTCTTGGTTTTCTCACATGGCATTGCATGTCTCTCCTTTCTCTCTCCCGTCTCTCTACCTTTTTTACTCTTCTGTTCTCACCGTCTCTAGGTCGATTTTTCAACAATCCTTTTTTTTACTTGTGTTCTAAACAATCATTTAAAATGCATAAATGAAGGACCCCGGGAGATAGTTAGTTATTATTTTTTCAGTAATAATTTTTTTTTGTGTTGTCCATGCGTATGGGGTTGCTTTAATGTATAAAATCAATGTATAAAAAAAAAATTAACTTATTAAATTTATTCGACATAAAAATTAAACTGATCATAAACACAAGATTGATTATTACCATATCCATTTATGTGGTGTTCTCTTTTATTATCACAACAAACTAAACCAAAGCTACCGCGAACCACTTGTTGGCTTGGTCAAACTGGGTTGAGTACAAAGTCTTCTTTATTGCGAAAAATCTATTATGTCGCTCAGGCCTCGAACGACCGAGGACTAATTCCGTACCCAAGCGGAGATACCTTAACAAAAAAAAAACAAACAAACAAAACCAAAACTAGACCATAATAACTCTACTCATATATTGTAATTAATCAATCAACCCCTAATCTCTTCCTAATCCCCAAAGCATACTCATAGACATTGTGTTCATCAGGAATTATCTTGGCCACACTCTCCTTCTCCATGCACTTCTTCACCCACCCAATAAGCTTTGGAAACTCCACTTCTAAGCTGAACTTCCCAAAGGTCTCCAAGCAATAAAACCAAGCATAAAATGAAAGAACAACAATATCAACCAACCCCATCTCTTCTCCCCCAAAATAGGGCTTCTCTCCAAGCTCTCCTTCCAGCAACTTCAAGCACTCCATTAACTCAATCTTCCCTTCTTCTCGAGCTTCATCATCTCCTTTTCCAAAACATATCTTCCTTAGACACTCGAATATCTTCTTGTCAACATAATCTGCCCAGAACCTTGCCACTGCACGCTTGTAAGGATCAGAGGGTAGAAGAAGAGGAGATTCGTTGCTCCAAATCTCGTCGATGTATTGAAGAATTAAGAGGGATTCACAAATGGGTTTGCCGTTGTGGATCAAAACTGGGATTTTCTTGTGAATTGGGTTCATTTGGAGAAGAAGATCGCTCTTATTTTGCAGATTTTCTTCCTTGGTTTCGTAGTTGATTTGCTTCAGTTCCAAGGCCATTCTCACCCTCATAGAAAATGGGCTTGCCCAGAAATTCAAGAGAACCACTTCATCCGCCATTAGTTAATAATTAACAATAGTACTGCAAATTAATCTGCCAAATAATCGAAATTGCCTTTGCAAAACCTGAAATTTCGACTGTATATGTAGCGCCCTTTGGAGATATTATACGTTTGCAGGTGCGTGAATCTCACTATTTAATTCAATGTTTAGTCAATGAATCTGGGCCTTCCAAACTCGATTTTTTAAGATATTTAATATTCGACCCTAGTGTACTCCCTACTTAATTCAATGTTCAGACAATGACAGATCCAATGCTGAGGTAATGGCCACCGTCACATGAATGAATGTGGGGCTTCCAAACTCGATATTTTAAGCTATTTAATGTTAGAATTTTTAGAAATTAGGTTTGTGGGCATCTTTATCTGCAGTGGTCTCAAAATTTTTAAAATTAGTATTTTGGGTTCTCATTAACTAATTAATCTGTTCAATTAAATTGCAAGTTATCAAGAGGGACATTTGACCATTTTAACTTTTTTCATTTTAACTATTTTTTAAGTTTAGATTAAAATTATTTAAAAGGTGTTAAAATTAAAAATTTCTTGACCCACGATCATATAACTCGATAACCGATCGGTCAACTCGATCACCGATCGGTGAGTTTTCGGTATATCGTTTGAAATATCACTTAAAGTACCTGAATTTGTAGATCTTATTTTTTTTTAATGCATGTTGAATCACTCAAATAAGAGTTAAAACAAAAAAAATTATGGTAATTTGAAGTTTTCATATCAATTGGTCACCAATCGGTCAACTCGGTGACCAATAAGTGATTTTTCGATATATAGTTTGACCGATTGATAATAAAATTTTAAATGGTCATAACTTTTTCGTTTTAACTCTGATTTAAGTATTTCAACATGCGTTGGAAAGAAGAAAAAAAATCTACAAATCAAGGTGCTTTAAGTGATTTTTTAATCACTGGTAACCTGTCCCTGGTGATCAGAAAGTCAATTAAACCACCCGGTGTTGTAGATCTTTTCTTACTCTTTCCAACGCATCTTGAATCACTTAAATTAGAGTTAAAACAAAAAAGTTATGATAATTTGAAATTTTCTTATCGATTGGTAAAACGATATACCGAAAAATCACCGATCGGTGACCAATTGATATGCAAACTTTTAATGACCATAACATTTTCATTTGAACTCCGATTTGAGTGATTCAACATGCGTTGGAAAGAAGAAGCGAAAATTTACAAATTCATGTACTTTAAGTGACTTTTTGGTCACCGGTGACCAAACGATATACCAAAAACTCACCGATCGGTGACCGAGTTGACCGATCAGTTATCGAGTTGTCTGATTGTCGGTCAAGAACTTTTCAATTTCAATGCCTTTTGAATCGCTTTAATTCAAGTTAAAAAGATGGTTAAAATGAGAAAGGCAAAATGGTCAAATGCACTCTTTGACAACCTACAATTTGATTGACTTGTGACAAATTGATTGGTTGAAGATGATTGAGGACCTAAATGCTAATTTTGAAAACTATAAGACCTCCGCACTAGATAAAGATACCCACAGGACCCAATCTCTAAAAATCCCTTTAATATTCAACCTTAGTTGTATCCATTAAAAAATATTATATTTTGCCGCCAAATCTCTTTACCCTACCCAAATTTACCATGTATTTTATTTTATTTTTTTACTATTTTTTTGCTATAATGTTCTTAAAATAAGAGAGCAGTTAGATGGACCCCACTTATGCATTATCTACACCCCATTCCATATTTTTTTGCTTATCCCTAAAATACCCTTAATTTAATTTACTAAACTAACCTTATAAAAATAAAAAAATTGCCCCTCCTATTCTCACCCCACCGTTTTCTTCTTTCTTTCTACCGGCAACACCACCTGATAATCTTCTTCTCTCCAACGACAACGCCCAAGCAACACCATTACATCTCTTTACATGTCGTAATCGTGGTAAGTAGACTATTGCAAGGCTTTTTTGGCCACTGTTGAATGTTTTTTTTTGGATGTTTTGTTGAATAGATGATTGTTTGATTTTCTAGGTTAAATCATTCAAAAAACAACACCATCAACACACATTTTAATCAATATGGCCAAAGAAGATTGTTCCCATAAGTAAATTTTGGTTGTGAGCGAATGAAAATTGTAAATTTCTTTTTAAAAAATCAGGTTGAATGTTGGCCCTTCGAGGCCGACCGTTGTACAGAAGAGTTGACCACATAGGGTTGGCCTTTTTTTACTAAGGTCGTTCATAATAAGCCGACCTTACTGTACAATGGTCCGTAACACTTAGCCGACCCTTCCATTTATTACACTTATCCAAATTTTTGTGCATGCATTTGTTATTTTATGCATTTGGGTGTATTTGATGTCGTTAATGATAATTTTTTTAATTTATTGTCTAATTATAAAATTCTACATAATTTCAGGGTGAAGAACTTGCAATGGTTAATTGATTACACAGAACAATTCACCCCTTATAGAGAGTTTAGTACATGGGAGGAACTTGTTTCTTGGGTCCAAAAGGTTGGCAGAAGGAATGGTTTAGTGATCATAATCTAAAACTCAGATGCTGGGGGTAATGGTCGGCGAGCCCGGGTCAATTTTGCTTGTGAGAGATATGGTCGTCATAGATCCACTGCTCAACAATCTTCTGTTGGTAAGAAGGCAAATAAAAGTCAAACTATTACAAAGAAGTGTGGATGCCCTTTCTTGTTAAATGGCAAGAATCCTCGGGACGGTGAGTGGATGTTAAAAGTTGCATGTGACGCCCATAACCAACCCGCTCCCAAGTACTTTGAAGGACACTCATACGCCGGAAGGTTAAATAATGATGAAGTAGAAGTCATGGTACAAATGTCAAAGAGTAATGCCCGACCAAAAGACATATTGATGACTTTAAAGGAAAGAAGTGTCAGTAATGCATCAACGCTGAAAACAATATACAATGCTAGACAAAAGCATAGGTTGTTCGAATATAGAGGCAAATATCAGATGCAACAACTGTTGCACAAGTTAGAGGAAGAGAAGTACATTGAGTGGCACAGGTGCAAAGAAGGCACTGATGTTGTTCAAGATATATTTTGGGCTAATCCAATTTTAGTGGATCTTTTGAGGCGTTACCCATATGTGCTTCTGATGGACTGTACATACAAGACGAACAAGTACATATTTTCATTACTGAAAATTGTTGGTGTCACATCGACGGATATGACATTTTCAGTTCTGAAAGTAGAGGACAACGAGATGGATTCCAATTTTTGGGCTGAGTTTGGTCTACTTGAGGATAAATTTAATAGTTCTAATACCCCTAGATGAGCTAGAATTTTACAGAAAATCAGAGAGATAGTTGCTCAATCGACCTCTTCTCTTACTGTGGCCTTAGACAAAATGAAAACAAAAGAGCGGTCGACTAGGAAGAGTGATCGGTCTACAAAACGAGATCCCTAGTTTTTTGAGCATGTGTTTGCGTATTCCACTCGTTCATCAATTTGAGCATGTGTATGCGTACTCCACTCGTTCATCAATCTCATTATTGCAAAAGACCAGACCAAAGAATGATGAACCAAGGAAGGTTCACAAGACACTCGTGCAAATGTCTCATGGATCTCATGGATATCTAGATCAACTCCCTCTTAGCTGGCATCAGTACATATCCCATGTCAAAGATTTTATGGACGATGGACAGTGTGGATACCGAGTCATCACTGAGTCCATGGGTCTGGGAACAAACGGTTGGAGCGAAGTCAGAGGTGACTTACTGAGAAAGGTACAAAGGTTTGAGGCACACTACACAACGCTTTTCGGTAGTGTTGAGAGGGTTCAAGAGATTATGAGTTCTCTACATTGTAGTGGCACCCCAAGAAAAGTTGATGACTTTCTCAGATATGGGGTTGCTGATAGCATCAACATACAATGTCGTGTTGTTGTTTTCATCTATGCACCAATGTGCTACATTTTTGCCCCTCATAATTGAACCTCCACCTCCCACTAAGGCGAGTGATTGTCATTGGTTACGTGAATGATAACCATTTTGTGCAGGTAAAAATTGTTTTCTTTTTGTATTTTGTTTCAATGTAAATTATAGAATAATGAAAATAATGATTGTAATGTTGTATTTTCCAGAGGTTACGTTTGCCCCTGCATCACCGATATCTCCCATATCGCCAGATTGGCATAAATTCCGACTCCGACAGACACATAGATGAGAAACCCTTTCTTTTCTTTTCAATGTTGATGGTAGCAGAGTGACAAACAATGTGGGTGATAGACAAGATATAGTAGTTGACTTAGATGATGACTAGTTATTTTGGAAATGTTGATATATAGGGGGATGTCAACATGTTTTTTTTGGAAATGTTGACATGTTTAGACTTGTTTTTATTTTTGGAAATATTGATATGTATAAGGATGTGAATATGTAATACATGATGGAAGGAAGAAATGTGAAAAAACCTGAAAAATGTGAGAGTCGACCTGAATGTACTGACCCTGGTGAATTAGAGTCGGTACTGAGCAACCGTACAGAGAAGTCATGATCGAACCTCTAAGACCAAACTTCCTTCATCAGGGTCGGTACATTACTACCAACCCTATGTTTTCTTAGGTTTTTTTGTATTTCCCCCTTCCATAATGTATTGAGATGCATCACATCATGTTTTTGACATGTTTGTAATACTTTCTGGTTAGTTTAGGTGGTGGGGTACCGTACCCTGCCAGTACCCCACATTAGAGTTATGGGTGGGGAATGGTACCCTGCCACCCAAATTAACCCGGAATGATTGCAAACATGTCAAAAACATGATAGAATACATCCCAATACATGATGGAAGGGGGAAATGCGAAAAAACCCTAAAAAAATGAAGGTCGGCTGTAATGTACCGACCCTAATGAAGGAAGGTCGGTACTGAGCAACTGAATAGAGAAGTTCGGGTCGAACCTCTAAGACCGACCTGCCTTTACCAAGGGTGGTACATTACAGCCAATCCTCACATTTCCCGGGTTATTTCGCATTTTCCCTTTCCATCATGTATTATGATTCATCTAATTATGTTTTTGACATGTTTTCAATCATTCTAGGTTAATTTGAGCAGCAGGGTACCGTTTCTCATCCTTAACTCTAATGTGGGGTACTGGTGGGGAGTTGTACCTCTCCGCCCAAACTATCCCGTAATGATTGAAAACATATCAAAAATATGATTGAATGCATCCTAATACTGTTAACCTATATGGTTCATCCTTAGCACATCCCTAAAGTATACTTGTGACGCCCCGAAAATTATTTCATCTAGCCCATAACCCAATTGTACTTTGCCCAAACTCTATGTGTTGCCTTGATATGGCTGGTGTTTGTTTGATGGTTGTATAGTTGATGCTTGATAATATATATAAATATGTGTATTATAAATTGTATATGGGTCATGTTAAATTAAAGTATAATGCGTATGTTATTATTTATGCATGGGTCCATTAAACCATGAATTGATATGGGTTAGGATTGATTGAATAAAAGGATAAATGAGAATGAAAATTCGGTGTATTAAATGGATTGGACATTTAAAATACATGGAAGCATGAAATTGTTTAAAGTACATGTGGTTGGTATGGGTAGTATGAGACCAACACATGTGAAGGTTGGTGCATGAAAGTGGACAAGTGTCCCATGCCCACTTCTCTTCTCCAAGGAAGTGCTAGAAAGTGAGGTGAGTGGAGGGAATCAAGGAAGTGCTAGAAAGTGAGGTGAGTGGAGAGAAAGGAAAAAAAAAATAAAAGAAAAGAAGAGAAATGAAAGAAAGAAGGAGTTGCTTGAGGAAAATCTGTGCAACGTTTTCATCAAAGAGCTGGATCTTCGAGATATATGGTCAGATTGAGCTCAACTTTTGTCAGCAAGTTCGCAGCTTATGGTTCTGCATTCTGAACGGTGGAGATCTTGATTAGAGGTTTCTTCTAAGAGATCTAACCTCTCAAACAAAGCTGGTCGGAAAGTCTGGATTTCTCGCGCCGTTTCACTCAAACTTATAGATCTCCTCAATCTACTGTTGGATGGATATCAAATTTGGGTATGTAGTTTACAACTGATATTTATGCATTCTGAAGGGTTGAGATCTTCATTACAGGATTCTTCTAAGAGATCTAACCTCTCAAACAAAGCTGGTCGGAAAGTCTGGATTTCTCACGCCGTTTCGCTCAAACTTATAGATCTACTCAATCTACCGTTGGATGGATGTAAAATATTGGTACGTAGTTTAAAACTGATATTTATGCATTCTGAACGGTGGAGATGTTATTGGGTTAAGTATGTTATGTGATATAGTCATCTGAGTTCGAGTATTTGCAGCAGGAAAGGAGAAATTGTCTGATTAGAGACTTGTTCATCAAAAATACTTATCTTTTCGGTCCACCGTTGGATTGGGCTGATATTTGGACAGAAGGTTTGTTTCTTCACATACTTCAATCTCTACGGTTGATTTTGTAATTTCATATTTCTGTTGGTAGATTGAAACATCTGAACAGAATATTAAATGAAGAATTGGTAGGGTTGCTTGTATTAGACCTAAATTGAGAATATGAACTTAGACCTTTCCAAATAGCTTGCATATCAAATATGTTGACCTAGTTGTCATTGTTGATAAACTCATGATGCAAAATCAGTGATATACATGGCTGAACATGGTGACCTAGTGTAAATTGGCAATACGGCCTAAGTATGGAAAATTTCATATTTTAGGGCTTTTGATGCTTTTGGCCTAAAATCATTGAATTGATGCAACTTATGTTTAATTAAGCATGATTAGGGTTGATTATGCTACTGATTTGGTGGTTGTGACCATATCATGGGTTAGGCCTACTTGTGATCAAGTGACCCAATTTGGGCATGTTTATGCATAAGGAATTGAAAATTAATATTTTTGATTAATAAAATGGTTTATGAATGAGAACTATGCATTAGAGGCCTAAGTCATGTGATTTGAGTGGAATGATGGGATTAGATGAGATTTAGGTCTATTGTCTATATGTGGGCTGATTTAGGGTTGATGTGTAATGTCTATGTGATTGAACATAGAAATTGATGTATGGTAGGATATTGATGAATGTTTCAGGATCTTGATTGGGTTGATTCGGTTTGGTGGTCGTGTGTGGTTAAATACTCTCGCGAGGCTTGGTTGTGAGTAGACTTCATTTATGATTATATTTTTTTATGTCATCATATCACTTATATATATTGTATGTTGAAAGCATGAATGTGTTCTAATGTTTTGAATGATGCATTGATTTGTGAAAACCTTATGACTTTGGTTGGGCCCATCTATCTGGCTAATAGGGGAACTTAACCTTGTCATAGGAGGGTTTTAAAAAGGAAATGATTGGGGTCAACGGTACGGTGAAATAGACGTGCACTAGTAACCCCAAATAAACATGATTGGGGTCAACGGTACGGTGAAATGGACGTGCACTAGTGACCCCAATGCATGTGAAATGTGGATCCAAATTGATAAGCTTTTACTTGCATCGAACTTATTATAAATGCTTGATATCTATATGATTATGAGCTTTTAATCATGCTACACATTGACATGCATACATGATATTTATTGATGAGTATTGATAGCATATTTGAATTCTATTCACTGGGCACCGTTAGCTCACCCTCATTTTCCTCTTTCAGGTCCTTCTGTCCCGAGTAAGGGTAAAGGAGTAGTCACATCTTGAGGGCCTTGCCTGCGATAGAATCCAAGGCCTCGATGTAAATTGAGAGGCATTTTGATTGAACTGTGTTTTAAACTATGAAGTATTATATTTTGGATTATGTAATTATAATACTTACCACATTGTAGTATGGGTGAGTTGGGACTTGTTAGATAGACCATGTGGGCATATGACGGTTTTTATTTGTACCCACAATTTTGGACTTTATGTGTATGTCAATTTTAATGGACTGTAGGGATTATGATTTTATTTGTGGTTCATTTTTATGGAGTATCTCTTGTCTTGGATGATTAATACGGTTGGTAGTTTTGTTTAGAACCTTTTTATATTATGTCGTTGTTTGGAATAAGGCTCGTAGGGTCTCAACCACCTCATAGAGGTTGACAAGTGGTTGGAGATGCTTACGCCGGGCGTCCCGCCCCGGCATTCCGCACACCATTCCTTGCGGGGTTGGTGGCCCGGGGTGCGGGGTCGTCACAATACTTGATGAAATATATTTTGATAATCACAAACAAAGTATTTTTCGGTGCTAACAAACGTTTTTCAAGAACTTGTCTCTGCACCAAAGGAAAAACAAAAAGCCAAGGAACGACTCGATCAAGGAACTCAAAGCTTACATCTAACGGTCAAGCTCGTTTCAACTAATGAACTTCAACAATTACATCATGATTTCAAGATTACTTCTCTCGGACATTTCGATCAAGCTTCAAGACTACATCTCTCAATCAACGTTCAAGTCATTCAACTCCGAATTACTCTTATTGGAGATCTCATAATGAAGAGTTGGATTTAACTGTTATGAGAAAAGAGAAATACACAAAGTATTTAAGGTATATCTTTCTCTATTCGTTATCGCTCAAAATGTTTTTCTAAATCTGTATGTTTTGATATCTTATCTATATTTCAAGAAATTCAATACTATATATTTAATTTAAAATATACCGAGTTTTTATTCACATTTATCGAATATTTTATTACGAGTCAAAATTGTTTTTAAAGAGTCTTTAAGAACGCTAATGAAATAGCAACGCTCCCTGAACTTGTTAAGTCAGGACGCTGATAACGCTCAAGGTTGAAATGAATTGATTAATCAGGACGCTTACTTGTATAGTAGCGGTCTTATCTATTAGTCAACCTTTGAAGTTGTCAGGAAGCTGACTCAACATCAGCTCATTGAAAGATCTCTTTAAGTTCTTCAAAGAAGGTTTTTTTGAGGACGCTGATGGTTGTAAGTTGATTAAACTATCAGGAATCTTACTGGATAGGAGCGCCCTCACTTTTTGAAATCACCTTAATAACTTTCAGGACGTTGATTGTCCTTCAGCGTGTTTTTAAATGTCTTAACTTGTAGGATGCTTACATTATTGTAGCGCTATTATGATATGTTTTAAAGTGTTTTTAACTGGTAGGACGCTTACTCGGATAATAGCACCCTCGTGCACTTAATAATTTTAAAACATAGCAGGACGCTAACTGTGCATTAGCGCCCTCAAGGTTTAAGTCGTCTAAAGTCATAAGTAAGTCAAGACGCTTACGAGTTAGTAACGCCCTCACTTAAGTGTTCAGCAGGACGCTTATATATAGTAAGCGCCCTCAAGGAACAAAATGACAAAGTTGATATTATGCGTTAGGACACTGATTACAGAATCAGGACGCTAATTCAACTACCGTCACTGTTCGATGAAGTACTACGTCAGTTTACTTTTTCAGAACAAACATTTGCACAGAGTCCTTTTTAGACCTATCAGAGATCGTCTCTGATACATGAAAAAAGTTATTCTAAAGCTTTCCTTTTTCATGAAATCTAAAAAGAACCAGAATGTTAGTGAAAATTGTAGTTGTCATTTTTCATATAACATTTTAGCCGTTGTGTGTAAACGCTCAAATTATTTGAACTTCAAATGTCTAACAGTTATGTCGTTGTTTGGGATAAGGCTCGTAGGGTCTCAACCACCTCATAGAGGTTGACAAGTGGTTGGAGATGCTTACGCCTTGCGTCTCGCCTCGGCATTCCGCACACCATTCCTTGCGGGGTTGGTGGCCCGAGGTGCTGGGCCGTCACATATTTCCTGGGTTTTTTTCGCATTTCCTCGTTCCATCATGTATTGGGATGCATCCCATCATGTTTTTGACATGTTTGCAATCATTCCGAATCACTTTGGGCGGCGGGGTACCGTTTCACACCCGTAACGACCCTGATGAAGGAGTGTCGGTACTGGACAACTGAACAGAGAAGTTTGGGTCGAACCTCTAAGACCGACCCTCCTTCATCAGGGTCGGTACATTGACGCAGACCCCCATATTTCCTGAGTTTTTTTGCATTTCCCCCTTCCATCATGTATTTGGATGCATTCTATCATGTTTTTGACATGTTTACAAGAATTCCAGGTTAGTTTGGGGTACGACACCAACAGTTGACATGTTCATAGACATAAAGACGTCCCTACGTGAAAATAACAGCTAATATATACACAATAGTATCAACATAAAAGAAATTTCATTCACCAAATTTTGCAAATCGTATCACGATACATGATAGACAACAAATACCAACAATTGACTCCATGACCATTCTTGCACTATGAACTGTTACTTCTGGTTCAGGCATGGACATTGTAATGCGATGTCCATGGCTCGTATGTTTTGTTGTTGTACATATCCCAATGAAAATCAATAATTACATGTGAATAACATATAAATCTAATTCGTTATAAAGAAAAAACAAAGGAATGCAAACTTTATTACCTGGGTGGTATCATCATCAAACATATATCCCTGTTGAGGGTTGGAAGGATCCTGACGTGCTGGGTTCTCAATGATCGGATGAGATATAAATGTAAACCATTCAAGGTAGTCTAGAGCAGCATCCCATGTAATGCGTAGACGTGCACCGCGTGCTCTAGCAGAAAGTATACCACTATCCCATCTCTCCCATAATTGATCAAAGTAATACTTCACTTCGTATTGACTGGCTGAGGAACCCTGAGTTGCTTTTAATGGACGAAGAGGCCATGAAGGAATTGTCGGTACATGGCCTAACTGGAGAAGAACCCTATCAGGATGATAGAGTTCCACAACGTCCAAACACTTTATACAACCATTAAAAAAAAAAGCAAACTCCGAGATTGGTCGAGTCTTTCTCAAATCAAAGTATGAGTTCCAATAAACCTGAACAACTTCAATATAAATAATTAAACCAACAACACAATGTTACTCAAAGTCAATAAATAAAATTGTATTGAATTTCTAAACTTTGTCACTGACCTCGTGAGGGCATAACATATCGAGTGCCCTACGCAGTGTTATTACGTGATCCTCAACTAATTCCATCTCTTTTTTTGGAGCCCACATTTGCTTCCGTGGCAGATTATATTGATACGAAGGGCTGACACAAGGATGAATTAAAGGAAAATGGTCATACAACCAACCCTATGATACACATTTTGTATTAAAATCATTATTGAAACATCTTTGATATAGAACAAACATTAATTGTGAAATGATGCATCAAGCAAGGTGAGATACCCTGCAATCTGACAAATTGAGGCCCTCATCGCACATCCAAGCTAACGATACAAATACGCAAGACACGCGGCACCCCATGTGTGACGCCCCGAAAATTATTTCATCTAGCCCATAACCCAATTGCATTTTGCCCAAACTCTATGTGTTGCCTTGATATGTTTGGTGTTTGTTTAATGGTTGTTTAATGTTTGTATAGTTGATGCTTGATAATGTATATAAATATGTGTATCATAAATTGTATATGGGTCATGTTAAATTAAAGTATAATGCATATGTTATTATTTATGCATGGGCCCATTAAACCATGAATTGATATGAGTTAGGATTGATTGAATAAAAGGATAAATGAGAATGAAAATTTGGTGTATTAAATGGATTGAACATTTAAAATACATGGAAGCATGAGATTGGTTAAAGTACATGTGGTTGGTATGGGTAGTATGAGACCAACACATGTGAAGGTTGGTGCATGAAAGTGGACAAGTGTCCCATGCCCACTTCTCTAATCCAAGAATGTGCTAGAAAGTGAGGTGAGTGGAGGAGAGAATCCAAGAATGTGCTAGAAAATGAGGTGAGTGGAGGAGAAAATCCAAGAATGTGCTAGAAAATGAGGTGAGTGGAGGAGAGAATCCAAGAATGTGCTAGAAAGTGAGGTGAGTGGAGGAGGGAATCAAGGAAGTGCTAGAAAGAGGTGAGTGGAGAGAAAGGAAAAAAGAAGAGAAAGAAAAGAAGAGAAAGGAAAGAAGAAGAGAAAGAAAAGAAGAGAAAGGAAAGAAGAAGAGAAAGAAGGAGGGAGTTGCAGGAGGAAGATCTCTGCGACATTTTCATCAAAGAGCTGGATCTTTGGGATAAATGGTCAGATTGAGCTCAAAATTTGTCAGCAAGTTAGTAGCTTATGGTTATTCATTCTGGTCGGTGGAGATCTTGATCAGATGTTTCGTCTAAGAGATCTAACCTCTCAAACAAAGCTGGTCGGAAAGTTTAGATTTCTCCCGCCGTTTCTCTCAAACTTTTGGATGGATACAAAATTTGGGTACGTAGTGTAAAACTGATATATCTGAATTCTGAACGGTGGAGATCTTGATTACAGGTTTTGTCTGAGAGATCTAACCTCTGAAACAAAGATGGTCGGAAAAGCCTGGAATTCTCGTGCCGTTTTTCTCAAACTTATAGATCTCCTCAATCTACCGTTGGATGGATATCACATTTGGATATGTAGTTTATAACTGATACTTATGTATTCTGAACGGTGGAGATGTTTATTCGTTAATTATTTTATGTGATATAGTCATCTGAGTTTGAGTATTTGCAGCAGGAAAGGAGAAATTGTCTGATTAGAGACTTGTTCATCAAAGATATTTATCTTTTTGGTCCACCGTTGGATTTGGCTGATATTTGGACAGAAGGTTTGTTTCTTCACATAATTCAATTTGTACGGTGGATTTTGTGATTACAAATATCTGTTGGTAGATTGATACATCTGAACAGAATACTAAATGAAGAATTGATAGGGTTGCTTGTATTAGACCTAAATTGAGAATATGAACTTAGACCTTTCCAAATAGTTTGCATATCAACTATGTTGACCTAGTTGTCATTGTTGATGAAACCATGATGCAAAATCAGTGATATACATGGCTGAACATGGTGACCTAGTGTAAATCAACAATATGGCCTAAGTATGAAAAATTTCATATTTTAGGGATTTTGATGCTTTTGGCCTAAAATCATTGAATTGATGCAACTTATGTTTAATTAAGCATGATTAGAGTTGATTATGCTACTGATTTGGTGGTTGTGACCATATCATGGGTTAGGCCTACTTGTGATCAAGTGACCCAATTTGGGCATGTTTATGCCTAAGGAATTGAAAATCAGTATTTTTGATTAATAGAATGGTTTATGTATGAGAACTATGCATTAGAGGCCTAAGTCATGTGATTTGAGTTGAATGATGGGATTAGATGAGATTTAGACCTATTGTTTATTTGTGGGCTGATTTAGGGTTGATGTGTAATGTCTATGTGATTGAACATAAAAATTGATGTATGGTAGGATATTGATGTATGTTTCAGGATCTTGATTGGGTTGATTCGGTTTGGTGGTCGTGTGTGGTTAAATACTCTCGCGAGGCTTGGTTGTGAGTAGACTTCATTTATGATTATATCTTTTATGTCATCATATCACTTATATATTGTATGTTGAAAGCATGAATGTGTTCTAATGTTTTGAATGATGCATTGATTTGAGAAAACCTTATGACTTTGGTTGGGCCCATCTATCTGGCTAATAGGGGGACTTAACCTTGTCATAGGAGGGTTTTAGGAAAGGAAGAGATTGGGGTTAACGGTACGGTGAAATAGACGTGCACTAGTAACCCAAAATAAACATGATTGGGATCAACGGTACGATGAAATAGACGTGCACTAGTAACCCAATGCATGTGGAATGTGGATCCAAATTGATAAACTTTTACTTGCATCGAACTTATTATAAATGCTTGATATCTATATGTTATGAGCTTTTAATCATGCTACACATTGACATGCATACATGATATTTATTGATGAGTATTGATAGCATATTTGAATTCTATTCACTGGGCACCGTTGTTTCACCATCATTTTCCTCTTTCAGGTCTTTCTGTCCCGAATAAGGGCAAAGGAGTAGTTATATCTTGAGGGCCTTGCCTGCGAGAGAATCCAAAGCCTCGATGTGAGTTGAGAGGCATTTTGATTGAACTGTGTTTTAAATTATGAAGTATTATATTTTGGATTATGTAATTATAATACTTACCACATTGTAGTATGGGTGAGTTGGGACTTGTTAGATAGACCATGTGGGCATATGATGGTTTTTATTTGTACCCACAATTTTGGACTTTATGTGTATGTCAATTTTAATGGACTGTAGGGATTATGATTTTATTTATGGTTCAATTTTTATGGATTATCTATTGTCTTGGATGATTAATACGGTGGGTAGTTTTGTTTAGTACCTTTTGATATTATGTCGTTGTTTGAGATAAGGCTCGTAGGGTCTCAACCACCTCACGGGAGTTGAGGAGTGGTCGGAGATGCCTACGCCGGGCGTCCCGCCCCGACATTCCGCACGCCATTTCTTGTGGGGTTGGTGGTCCGGGGCGCGGGGTCGCCACAGTTGGTATCAGAGCCTTATTTTACTAGGTTTGGTCTATGTAATGGACTTAGATGACTTTGACCTAGGAATTGGGTGAGAGATTTAGGTGATTAAAAAGCTTAAAGGAACTAACTTAAAAGCCTCACTATCATATTTTCTGTGTGTATTATATGATATGGGTAGTTATGGGGCTTTGTTAATGTTTTAAATTCTTTAATGTGTGATGGTTGCTCGTATTTCTACTTCTCGATTGTAATGAGGAGGAGCGAGAGATTGGGACAGCCACACACAGGGCCATCCGATGATGACCGTATGGGGAGGATGAAGGAGATCATTCAGGTACAGGGCCGCTTGATGGCAGCCCAAACTTCACAGATACATGCGTTAGTGCAGGAGGTTGAGGCTATTGCTCGACAGTCACCTCAAATAATACCTCAGGAGGCGGGCACTAGTGGGGCCGAGGCTAGTGGAGCTGCAGGGGTAGCAGGACCTCAAATGGCTGTACCTCAGCCTACTCCTGCACCTGCTCCTATTGTTGTGGAGAACCCTACTGATCGGCGGATCAGACTGCTAGAGAAGTTCATGAAGTTAAAGCCTAAGGAATTCACTGGTGGGGTTGACTTGAAGAAGGCCGAAGATTGGCTGAAGAATGTCGAGAAGATCAGTCGCTCCTTAGAGCTTGATGAGGAGTCTCAGGTCCTATGTGCTGCTCACACACTAGATAGTGATGTAGAGGACTGGTGGCTTTTAGTGTTGGATACCCAGGGGGCAGTGAAGAGTTGGGACACCTTCAAATGGTTGTTCTTACAGGCTTATGTTCCAGAGACTAAGAGACAGGCTAAGCAACTCGAGTTTTTGAATCTCGCACAGGGCACCATGTCAGTCAGGGAGTACGAGCTCAGGTTTAGGCAACTCGCAGTTTATGCCCCTGGGTTAGTTCAGACGCCGAGTGACAAGATTATGAGGTTTTTTTTTGAACCTAAGGCCTGCGACCCGACAGGCCTTGTCTGTGACGAAGATGACTGATTTTACCACAGTGGTCCAGAGGGCCAAACAGTATGAGTTGGCTGAGCGGGTTGATGGTATGTCTACGCGGGCAGCTCCAGGTGAACAGACTTCTCAAGTAGAGTCTGGGGGACAGTTTCAGACTCCGTGGAATAAGGGAAGATGGGAAAGGAAGAGAAAGTTTTATGGAAGAGCACAATCTGATGGTGCTCAGAGTAAGGCATCCCAGGTTCAGACTGGTATGATGGCCACACCAGTGGTTTTCTCTCCTGGCCCGATTCCTATTCAGGCACTGAGTGTACCGAGACCCCCATTCCCACAGATTGCTGGCAGAGGCAGAGGTAGAGGCCGAGGAAGTTATGTGACGACATCTCAGACTGGGTCATTTGCGCCCAGGGCTCCGTTCTTATGTTATCAATGTGGGCAGGCTGGGCATAGGAAGTTAGAGTGTCCAAATTTTCAGAGAGCTCAGGGATTTGTGCAGCAGTCCAGTGCCAGAGAGACAACGAAGGCAGCTACTGAGCCAGACCCGACGGCATCCAGGACTTTGGTAGAAGGTACTCTTATTATTTGTGGTATTTCTATGCATGTATTATTTGATGCTGGGTCTACATTATCATTCATACTGATGCGTTGAGCAGGAAGCGGGTAGAGACAGTTATGGTAGCACGCCAGATGTCTCATGAGTGGAGACTACTTGAGGCGGCTACGGTTATGAGTATATGTGCTACCCCTTCAGATCAGATTGTGATATGTGCTCAAATAAGAGCTCAGCCTACACAAGTCCAGGAGGTAATTGACCAACAGAGACTTGACGTCGATCATGGGATGTACAAGTCTTGGGCTGAGAGCAGTGATTTTACTGATTGGCACTTGTCATCTGATGGTGCCTTGAGATTTAGGGGACGTTTATGGGTTCCCGCAGATCCACGACTCAGACAGAGTGTTCTTCAAAAGGCTCACAGATCTCATTATGCTATTCATCCTGGCGGAACCAAGATGTATCATGATATGAAAAGAATGTATTGGTGGCCCGACATGAAGAGAGAGATAGCTCAGTTCATTCAGAGGTGTGAGATTTGTCAGAGAGTCAAAGCTGAACATCAGAGGCCTGGAGGGCAGATGCAACCGCTCGCCATTCCTGAGTGGAAATGGGAGCACGTCACTATGGACTTTGTTGTGGGATTACCCAACACCCCGATGAGTCATAATGCTGTTTGGGTTATTATTGATCGCTTGACCAAGTCCGCTCACTTTCTACCGGTGAACACTAGGGATTCTATGGATAAGCTGAGCAGACTCTATATGCGGGAGATAGTCAGATTACATGGAGTGCCAGTTTCGATTGTGTCAGATAGGGATCCGAGGTTTACATTGGTATTTTGGCAGGGGTTGCAGAGGCAGCTCGACACTAGACTAGATCTCAGTACCGCTTTTCACCCCCAGACGGATGGCCAGTCTGAGAGGTTGATATCTATTTTAGAGGATATGCTTCGAGCTTGTGTCCTCGAGTCCAGTGGTAACTGGGAGGAGTACATACATCTGTGTGAGTTCGCGTACAACAATAGCTATCAGTCCAGTATTGACATGGCTCCCTTTGAGGCATTGTATGGTCGACCCTGTAGATCTCCGATCTGTTGGACAGAGGTAGGGGATGTTGCGGTGATGGGACCAGAGTTTGTACAAGAACACACAGAGAAGATTAAGAGGATCAAGCATAATATGAAAGTAGCCCAAGACACGCAGAAGAGTTACACTGATGCCAAGCGGAAGACCGTAGAGTTCGAGGTGGGTGACCAAGATTTATTGAAGGTCTCACCTCAGAAGGGCCAAACTAGATTTGGGATAAAAGGCAAACTCGCTCCGAGATTTATTGGGCCGTTCGAGGTTTTAGAACGAATTGGCCCCGTCGCTTACCGATTAGCCTTGCCACCTCAGTTAGCAGCAGTCCACAATGTCTTTCATGTGTCAATGTTGAGAGTGTACAAGAGTGATTTTGATCACGTCTTGGACTGGAGGAACATTGAACTGAGGCAGGATGTCACTTATGATGAGGAACCTATTCAGATACTTGACCGGAAGGTCCAGAGGTTACGTGTGATGCCCCGAAAATTATTTCATCTAGCCCATAACCCAATTGCATTTTTGCCCAAACTCTATGTGTTGTCTTGATATGTTTGGTGTTTGTTTGATGATTGTTTAATGTTTGTATAGTTGATGCTTGATAATGTATATAAATATATGTATCATAAATTGTATATGAGTCATGTTAAATTAAAGTATAATGCACATGTTATGATTTATGCATGGGCTCATTAAACCATGAATTGATATGGGTTAGGATTGATTGAATAAAAGGATAAATGAAATTGAAAATTTGGTGTATTAAATGGATTGGACATTTAAAATACATGTGGTTGGTATGGGTAGTATGAGACCAACACATGTGAAGGTTGGTGCATGAAAGTGGACAAGTGTCCAATGCCCACTTCTCTTCTTCAAGGAAGTGCTAGAATGAGTGGAGGGAATCAAGGAGAGAATCAAGGAGAGAATTAAGGAGAGAATCAAGGAGGAAATCAAGGAAGTGCTAGAAAGAGGTGAGTGGAGAGAAAGAAAAGAAGAGAAAGGAAAAAAGAAGAGAAGGAAGGAGAGAGTTGCAGGAGGAAGATCCCTGCGACGTTTCCATCAAAGAGGTGGATCTTTGGAATATACGGTCAGATTGAGCTCAAAGTTTGTCAGCACGTTCGTAGCTTATGGTTCTTCATTCTGGTCGGTGGAGATCTTGATCAGAGGTTTCGTCTAAGAGATCTAACCTCTCAAACAAAGCTGGTCGGAAAGTCTAGATTTCTCGCACCATTTTGCTCAAACTTATAGATCTCCAAAATCTACCGTTAGATGGTTATCCAATTTGGGTATGTAGTTTAACGCTGATATTTATACATTCTGAACGGTTGCGATCTTAATTAGTGGCTTTGTCTAAGAGATATAACCTCTCAAACAAAGCTGGTCGGAATTTCTGGGTTTCTCGTGCCATTTCGGTCAAACTTGTAGATCTCCTCACTCTACCGTTGGATGGATATCAAACTTGGGCATGTAGTTTATAACAGATATTTCTGTATTCAGAACGGTGGAGATGTTTATATGTTTAGTATTTTGTGTGATATAGCCATCTGAGTTTGGGTATTTGCAGCAAGAAAGGAGAAACTGTCTGATTAGATACTTGTTCATCAAAGATACATATCTTTTCGGTCCACCGTTGGATTGAGCTGATATTTGGACAGAAGGTTTGTTTCTTCATATAATTCAATATGTACGGTTGATTTTGTGAGTACATATTTTTATTGGTAGATTAATACATCTGAACAGAATATTAAATGAAGAATTGGTAAGGTGCTTGTATTAGACCTAAATTTAGAATATGAACTTAGACATTTTCAAATAGCTTGCATGTCAACTATGTTGACCTAGTTGCCATTGTTGATGAACCTATGATGCAAAATCAGTTATATACATGGCTGAACATGGTGACCTAGTGTAAATCGGCAATATGGCCTAAGTATGAAAATTTTCATATTTTAGGGCTTTTGATGTTTTTGGACTAGAATCATTGAATTGATGCAACTTATGTTTAATTAAGCATGATTAGGGTTGATTATGCTACTGATTTGGTGGTTGTGACCATATCATGGGTTAGGCCTACTTGTGATCAAGTGACCCAATTTGGGCATGTTTATGCCTAAGGAATTGAAAATCAGTATCTTTTGATTAATAGAATGGTTTATGAATGAGAACTATGCATTAGAGGCCTAAGTCATGTGATTTGAGTTGAACGATGGGATTAGATGAGATTTAGGCCTATTGTCTATATGTGCGATGATTTAGGGTTGATGTGTAATGTCTATGTGATTGAGCATAGAAATTGATGTATGTTTCAGGATCTTGATTGGGTTGATTCGGTTTGGTGGTCGTGTGTGGTTAAATACTCTCGCGAGGCTTGGTTGTGAGTAGACTTCATTTATGATTATATCTTTTATGTCATCATATCACTTATATATAGTGTATCTTGAAAGCATGAATGTGTTCTAATGTTTTGAATGATGCATTGATTTGAGAAAACCTTATGACTTTGGTTGGACCCATCTATCTGGCTAATAGGGGGACTTAACCTTGTCATAAGAGGGTTTTAGGAAAGGAAATGATTGGGATCAACGGCACGGTGAAATAGACGTGTACTAATAACCCAAATAAAAATGATTGGGATCAACGGCACGGTGAAATAGACGTGTACTAGTAACCCAAATAAACATGATTGGGATCAACGGCACGGTGAAATAGACGTGTACTAGTAACCCAAGGCATGTGGAATGTGGATCCAAATTGATAAACTTTTACTTGCATCGAACTTATTATAAATGCTTGATATCTATATGTTATGAGCTTTTAATCATGCTACACATTGACATGCATACATGGTTTTTATTGATGAGTATTGATAGCATATTTGAATTCTATTCACTGGGCATCGTTGGCTCACCCTCATTTTCCTCTTTCAGGTCCTTCTGTCCCGAATAAGGGGAAAGGAGTAGTTATATCTTGAGGGCCTTGCCTGCGAGAGAATCCAAGGCCTCGATGTGAGTTGAGAGGCATTTTGATTGAATTGTGTTTTAAATTATGAAGTACTATATTTTGGATTATGTAATTATAACACTTACCACATTGTAGTATGGGTGAGTTAGGACTTTTTAGATAGACTATGTGGGCATATGACGGTTTTATTTATACCCACAATTTTGGACTTTATGAGTATGTCAATTTTAATGGACTGTAGGGATTATGATTATTATTTATGGTTCATTTTTTTTTATGGATTATCTCTTGTCTTGGATGATTAATACGGTGGATAGTTTTGTTTAATACCTTTTGATATCATATCGTTGTTTGGGATAAGGCTTGTAGGGTCTCAACCACCTCACGGGAGTTGAGGAGTGGTCGGAGATGCCTACGCTGGGCGTCCCGCCCCGGCATTCCGCACGCCATTCCCTGCGGGGTTGGTGGTCCGGGGCGCGGGGTCGCCACATTACGTAACCGCAAGATTCCGATGGTTAAGGTGAGATGGCAGTTCCATGGCGAGGATCAGGTTACTTGGGAGCGTGAGGACTACATGATGGAGCACTTTGCCGAGTTCATGGGCTTAGGTAATTTCTTAACCTTAAAACTTCGAGGACGAAGTTCAGTCTAAGGTGGGTGTGATGTTACGCCCCGAAAATTATTTCACCTAGCCCATAACCCAATTGCATTTTGCCCAAACTCTATGTGTTGCCTTGATATGTTTGGTGTTTGTTTGATGGTTGTTTAATGTTTGTATAGTTGATGCTTGATAATGTATATAAATATGTGTATCATAAATTGTATATGGGTCATGTTAAATTAAAGTATAATGCATATGTTATTATTTATGCATGGGCCCATTAAACCATGAATTGATATGGGTTAGGATTGATTGAATAAAAGGATAAATGAGAATAAAAATTTGGTGTATTAAATGGATTGAACATTTAAAATACATGGAAGCATGAGATTGGTTAAAGTACATGTGGTTGGTATGGGTAGTATGAGACCAACACATGTGAAGGTTGGTGCATGAAAGTGGACAAGTGTCCCATGCCCACTTCTCTAATCCAAGAATGTGCTAGAAAGTGAGGTGAGTGGAGGAGAGAATCCAAGAATGTGCTAGAAAATGAGGTGAGTGGAGGAGAAAATCCAAGAATGTGCTAGAAAATGAGGTGAGTGGAGGAGAGAATCCAAGAATGTGCTAGAAAGTGAGGTGAGTGGAGGAGGGAATCAAGGAAGTGCTAGAAAGAGGTGAGTGGAGAGAAAGGAAAAAAGAAGAGAAAGAAAAGAAGAGAAAGGAAAGAAGAAGAGAAAGAAAAGAAGAGAAAGGAAAGAAGAAGAGAAAGAAGGAGGGAGTTGCAGGAGGAAGATCTCTGCGACATTTTCATCAAAGAGCTGGATCTTTGGGATAAATGGTCAGATTGAGCTCAAAATTTGTCAGCAAGTTAGTAGCTTATGGTTATTCATTCTGGTCGGTGGAGATCTTGATCAGATGTTTCGTCTAAGAGATCTAACCTCTCAAACAAAACTGGTCGGAAAGTTTAGATTTCTCCCGCCGTTTCTCTCAAACTTTTGGATGGATACAAAATTTGGGTACGTAGTGTAAAACTGATATATCTGAATTCTGAACGGTGGAGATCTTGATTACAGGTTTTGTCTGAGAGATCTAACCTCTGAAACAAAGATGGTCGGAAAAGTCTGGATTTCTCATGCCGTTTTTCTCAAACTTATAGATCTCCTCAATCTACCGTTGGATGGATATCACATTTGGATATGTAGTTTATAACTGATACTTATGTATTCAGAACGGTGGAGATGTTTATTCGTTAATTATTTTATGTGATATAGTCATCTGAGTTTGAGTATTTGCAGCAGGAAAGGAGAAATTGTCAGATTAGAGACTTGTTCATCAAAGATATTTATCTTTTTGGTCCACCGTTGGATTTGGCTGATATTTGGACAGAAGGTTTGTTTCTTCACATAATTCAATTTGTACGGTGGATTTTGTGATTACAAATATCTGTTGGTAGATTGATACATCTGAACAGAATACTAAATGAAGAATTGATAGGGTTGCTTGTATTAGACCTAAATTGAGAATATGAACTTAGACCTTTCCAAATAGCTTGCATATCAACTATGTTGACCTAGTTGTCATTGTTGATGAAACCATGATGCAAAATCAGTGATATACATGGCTGAACATGGTGACCTAGTGTAAATCAACAATATGGCCTAAGTATGAAAAATTTCATATTTTAGGGATTTTGATGCTTTTGGCCTAAAATCATTGAATTGATGCAACTTATGTTTAATTAAGCATGATTAGAGTTGATTATGCTACTGATTTGGTGGTTGTGACCATATCATGGGTTAGGCCTACTTGTGATCAAGTGACCCAATTTGGGCATGTTTATGCCTAAGGAATTGAAAATCAATATTTTTGATTAATAGAATGGTTTATGTATGAGAACTATGCATTAGAGGCCTAAGTCATGTGATTTGAGTTGAATGATGGGATTAGATGAGATTTAGACCTATTGTTTATTTGTGGGCTGATTTAGGGTTGATGTGTAATGTCTATGTGATTGAACATAGAAATTGATGTATGGTAGGATATTGATGTATGTTTCAGGATCTTGATTGGGTTGATTCGGTTTGGTGGTCGTGTGTGGTTAAATACTCTCGCGAGGCTTGGTTGTGAGTAGACTTCATTTATGATTATATCTTTTATGTCATCATATCACTTATATATTGTATGTTGAAAGCATGAATGTGTTCTAATGTTTTGAATGATGCATTGATTTGAGAAAACCTTATGACTTTGGTTGGGCCCATCTATCTGGCTAATAGGGGGACTTAACCTTGTCATAGGAGGGTTTTAGGAAAGGAAGAGATTGGGGTCAACGGTACGGTGAAATAGACGTGCACTAGTAACCCAAAATAACATGATTGGGATCAACGGTACGATGAAATAGACGTGCACTAGTAACCCAATGCACGTGGAATGTGGATCAAAATTGATAAACTTTTACTTGCATCGAACTTATTATAAATGCTTGATATCTATATGTTATGAGCTTTTAATCATGCTACACATTGACATGCATACATGATATTTATTGATGAGTATTGATAGCATATTTGAATTCTATTCACTGGGCATCGTTGGCTCACCCTCATTTTCCTCTTTCAGGTCTTTCTGTCCCGAATAAGGGCAAAGGAGTAGTTATATCTTGAGGGCCTTGCCTGCGAGAGAATCCAAAGCCTCGATGTGAGTTGAGAGGCATTTTGATTGAACTGTGTTTTAAATTATGAAGTATTATATTTTGGATTTTGTAATTATAATACTTACCACATTGTAGTATGGGTGAGTTGGGACTTGTTAGATAGACCATGTGGGCATATAACGGTTTTTATTTGTACCCACAATTTTGGACTTTATGTGTATGTCAATTTTAATGGACTGTAGGGATTATGATTTTATTTATGGTTCAATTTTTATGGATTATCTATTGTCTTGGATGATTAATACGGTGGGTAGTTTTGTTTAGTACCTTTTGATATTATGTCGTTGTTTGAGATAAAGCTCGTAGGGTCTCAACCACCTCACGGGAGTTGAGGAGTGGTCGGAGATGCCTATGCCGGGCGTCCCGCCCCGGCATTCCGCACGCCATTCCTTGTGGGGTTGGTGGTCCGGGGTGCGGGGTCGCCACACCATGAGTACATATGAATCATGTGCACGTGCATGAGGAATTGAAAATAAGTGACAGGGACCCGTGTTGATGTCTTGTCGTAGAACAATGTGCACCCTAGTAGGAATAATAGAAATGCCCTCGCTGTGCGCTCAACTAGGGGGTAGGGGACGCCTGCTTGCTTGGGGGTACCAAATCGGGCTTTCAACCAGTGCTTAGCCACGGATTGCCCTTTCCCTTTGTTGACTTTCTCCTTTGCATCACCGAATGAAACTCTCAGCCCTTACACCAATAATTATGTTGCATCGTTGTTGTCTATTGGTATGGCTGAGACGGATCTGCCCGTGACAGGAATGTTGAGGAGTATCACAACATCATCGAGGGTAATTGTCATTTCACCAAAAAAAAGGTGAAATGTGTTCGTTTCTGGTTGCCATCTCTCAACAAACGTAGCAATCAGTGTTTTGTTGAGCAATCGATCATGAGACTCAACCCAGATGCCACTCAGCCACCTGTGCTCCATGATTTATACACCTAAGTAGGGGTCGATCCTGTAAACAAAAAAAAAAACCAAAACAAATATGAATGGTCAATATTAACAAGATAAAACTGTCAACAACAAATTTAGTATACACTAGGGATGAAGACTTACTTCGCCAACCCATATAGCTGCAACAATATGATTCTTGAAACTAGTAAGGACAGAGGGATCGGTAGGGCCTCCAGAAAATGAGACAGGAGCACTATCATCTTCTTCAGTGTACTGGCTCTCTTGGCCAGTGTGTTGCGTGCTTGTCTTGTCTATTTCCTCTTCTTCGTGTGCAACATCTGCAATGACTGTTAAATTGGTTTCCATACGCCTACATCTCCTCTCTGATGCTGTAAGTCTAGTGCGTGACCCACTTTGCTCACCATAAGTAATGTTGCGTGTCCTCGGCATATCTGTACACAATAAAATGGTTAATCACTATTTATTTATTTTTTTTAAAAAATTTCAGGCAGGGTCAACCTCCATAGATCGACTTGTACAAAATTAGGGTTGGCCAGAATGGCCGATCCTAAAATGAAGGACCTTCGTTTTTGCCTATTTTTTACACAAAATACATCAAAAAACATCCATAGTGCATTTTATGAATAAAAGTGAATAGAAACAAAAATAACTATTAAACCATGCATTTCTTACCGATTCAAAGGATTAATCGTCAAAAAAGTACGAAAATAGAGAGTGGTGATTTGCTCCAAATATATGTTTAGAGAGAATTATATATATATAATAATAATAATAAACTTAAAAAGATGTGGTCACTATCCTGTGAGTCTCTCCATGTATGGAGATTGGAGGTAGAGAGGTCCACTTGTCTCAACGGATTAATCACACCAATGTGCCAGATATATACAGTTTGATTATAACAAAAGGTAAAATAAAATAGAAATAATAAGAAAATTTGTTATTATTGCTGTGCCTCAGCAATAAATGGTCAAAAGAGCATTTAAAAAGCCACAAAATGGTTAGTTGGTTTAACTTGAAAACGTCAATATTTCCCAGTCTTCCCAAATGAAACTTTCTATGGTCGTCGATAATATAATTAGCTGAGAAATACTTTTATAATCTAAAACTTATACTTAAAATCATATTTATACCGATACGGTAATTGATGAGTGAATTTTTTTTTTTTTTTTTTTTCATAATATGATGAATTAATGTATTATTAGATCAGTTTAAGTCTAAACTTAAATACACATCTGGAGTCGGTTTAACACTATAATTAATAAGGTACCGCCCAATAAATTCACAATATTGACGTAGGCCATGACCTCTGCAATTCAAATAGAAGAAGATCCTAGACACCCTTCTTCTTCATCATCAATTACATCAACACTTAAACGTCTCAATCTTTCTCGAAAGTACTCCTATATCTCATCCACACCGTAATTTCAAACCTCTAACAACCATAAATACCTCTCAATATCTTCCCTCTTAATCTTCAAACAAGCCTAAGTATTTAAGTTGTTATATATTTTATAAGCTTGATCATCGTCCGATTCTTCACAAAATAGTAGTAGCAATGGCAGATGAATTGAGTCTACTTGATTTCTGGGCAAGCCCATTTGGGATGAGAGTGAGATTGGCCTTAGCAGAGAAGGGCATAGAGTACCAATACAAGGAAGAAAACCTGCAACAAAAGAGCCCTCTTCTGCTAAAAATGAACCCAGTTCACAAAAAAATCCCAGTTTTGATCCACAATGGCAGACCCATTTGTGAATCCCTTGTAATTGTTCAATACATAGATGAGTTTTGGAGCAACAAATCTCCTTCTCTTCTTCCTTCTGATCCTTACAAGCGTGCCATGGCCAGGTTCTGGGCAGACTATGTAGACAAGAAGGTTTATGACTGTGGAAGGAGGCTTCGTATGAGCAAAGGAGAAGAGCAAGAGAAGGCAAAGAAAGAGCTGATGGAAGTGTTTAAATTGTTGGAAGAAGAGCTTGGTGAGAAGAAGTATTTTGGAGGTGAGAATTTAGGTTTTGTAGATGTGGCTCTCTTGCCATTCTACACTTGGTTTTATACTTATGAAAAGTTTGGGAATTTCAGTATAGAGAAGGAGTTTCCAAAATTGGTGGGTTGGGCTAAGAAGTGCTTGGAGAAGGAGAGTGTGAAGAAAGCTCTTCCTGAGCAACACAAGGTTTATGAGTTCATTCTGGAACTCCAGAAGAAGTTGAAGTTGGGCAATGAGTAATTTCTTTCAACTAGTTGATGACTTTGAAACGTAGAAGGACTGTCTTCATTACAGAGTGTGTTTGCTTATAATAATAAATAAGTTACTGTGTTTTTGTAATTTCTGTTTATATATAATACAATAAAAGCGTTTCAAGTTCTCATTACTGTGTTATATCAACTTGAGTTTTTAATATATGGATATGGATATGTTACTTCAAATATGAATCCTATATACTAGCAATGATAATATTTATGTTTAGAAGATATGTTGTTCTGTAACACATCACTCAACATGGGAACCCAACATCCCTTAGATGCCAAGGAAGTTGTACAATACACCTACTCTCCCTAACGTCAGCATCATAAATTGGAGCTTAGTATACACTTGGCGTTTCTGTTCTAAAATTCAGGCAAAATTAAACAAGAAGGTGTTTTTTTTTTTTTTTTTTTTAAGTATAACTAGCCCGTAGGCATAATAACCGAAATTTAGTATTAATTTAACAACAAAAGAAAACTACAATTATACTTTTATATTCATTAGAATATTTATTATGTATATTAATTAAAAGAAAAATAATAATCAAATTACAAAAACTAATATTACAAGTACAACTACACCATAAATTCTGTTGTATATACATACATTACACATCTACTCAATGTATGTAATAAATAATTTAATGACATTAAAAGTGAAGTTGCATTTGAAGTTATATTTTTTTACAGTTAAATTAATATTTTTTAATTAAAATGTGTAAAACAAGTGTATCCAATGAACATGTGCTCAAGTGCATTTGTAGTTTTAAATTTCTCTAATTAGAATAATATTTTGCTTTAATTTCTTAAGATCTTGATAGGACTTGCACGAGAGTATATTCCGTTTTTTATTTTTTTTAATTAAGATAGTATGTACCCTTAAATTTCTAGTAAGATTTATTTTCTTGAGGCTCAAGCTTAAATATTGCTTTTAAAAGACTCAACTTAATTCACGCGTGCACAATAACTGACTGCACCCCAAGTGCCACATTAACCAAAGTTTTTTTTTTCTTTTTTAAATAGTATAACATTAAAAACTTTCAATTGTCATGCAGTGGGATAATGGTCATCGATCATTCCAATCCATTCATATCTGATTGTCCTAAAATACACAATCACACATGATATGGGCTCGGATAACACATAATTAGGCTTTATATTGGCCTACACACAATATAACTTCATTATTTTTTTTTGGAAGTTGCTAAAATTACCCACTCAATCCTCTGTCCACCAACCTAAATTAAAAAATAAAAAATAACCTTATGTAAAATTACTAAAACAGGCATAGAAACTATCCTAACTTCCTACTCTCTTTACCCACCCATTCTTCTACCCTAAAGCCTAGCTTTAGTTATAAAAATGAGGAAGTCATTATTTTTATAAGTTATAAGTTAAATTTTTTGTGTTATTTGTTCATTTCTACTAAGATCTAGACCCAAAATCATAAAAAAAAGAAAGGTAAAAATGGGACGGAGAAAGAGTTTCAAAATCCTTTCTCCGCCGATTGTACGGCCGGATAGGTTGCCTCTGTTCGGCCCATGACGGTCTGGCAGATAGGGACTTGTTAGGCAGTCGTGGGCCGAACAGAGGCTACTTGTCCGGCCCTGGTCGGCCGGACAAGTCATTATGACCGGCAGAGAAAGGGTTTCAAATCGAAACTCTTTCTCTATCCAATTTTTATCATTTTTTCATGATTTGGGGTCTAAATCTAAGTAGAAATGAATAAATAACACAAAAAATCTAACTTATAACTTATAAAAATGAATATTTCCTCATTTTTATAACTAAAGCTAGGGCTTTAGAGTTGGAGAATGAGTGAGTCGAGGAGAAAATGGAAGGGTAGGATAGTTTTTATGTCTGTTTTAGTAATTCTATATAAGATAATTTTTTATTTTTTAATTTAGGTGAGTGGATAAAGAAAATTGAGCGGGTGATCTTAACGCCTTTTTTTTTTTGTCCAAAAGAACTGAAACCACACCTTAAGCAATTGAGGAGTGCAACTAGGAGGAATGTTTTCACTTATTTTAAAGGGTCAAAAACATTTAAGTCACGTGGACCCTATATCTTGGAGGAAAACAGACACACATGAGCAGAGATGTTAATTATAAAAAAGAAAAAAAAATTAAATCAAATTCAACTTGACAAATCAAATCAAAACCAGTGAGACTGATGATTAGATTCTATTTTCCATTGGCAACTTCCCTCCTTTGCATCCATACTCTTAGGCAAGTATATTCAAATCACACAAAGGAAGGAAAATTAATTTAAATCTTCTACTCAATGAAATAATGAGAGTAATTATGGTTTTAGTTTTTCCATGTTGTTATTATGGGCTCTTTAGTGATCAGTTTTGCCCTCTTGTCTTTGAGTTCTACTCACTTCTACATAGGGCAATATATGTTTATCTTATCTATGGCCCTTAGGAGGCTGTCAATGCTTTATTCCTTTATGTTCTTCAAATATAATTCATGATCTTGTTGAGTAAGATTATGTACTTTAAAATGGAGAATTAATGTCATCTAGTCATGACAAAAAAGTAAAAAATAAAAATAAAAATCCTTAATTTACACCTTAAATTTATCCGTCATAAGCCAATGTCATATATATATAACAACACAATTCACTAGTACAATACAACAACATCAAAATTATAAACTGATCATAGATGATCTTTTTTTATTGAAACAAATTAAACATCATATATAACACTGGCTATATAAATCAATCAACCACCAACCTCTTCCTCACTTCCAAAGCATACTCATAGATCTTATGTTTATCTGGTATTAACTTGGCCACACTCTCCTTCTCCATGCACTTCTTCCCCCACTGAACCAGCTTTGGAACCTCCACCTCCAAGTTGAACTTCCCAAACATCTCTAAACAGTAAAACCAAGCATAGTTAGGAAGAAAAGCAACATCCACCAACCCCATCTCTTCTCCCCCAAAATAAGGCTTCTCTCCAAGCTCTTCTTCCAGCAATTTCAAGTACTCCATTAACTCAATCTTCCCTTCTTCTTGATCCTCTCCTTTGCTAAAGCACACCTTCATATAACACGGTAACCCCTTCGTATCAATATACATATATTTCTTTTGGAACAACTATACCATTTACGATTTTGATGGGTTTTGGACAACCTTTTTTCACAACATCCCACATCTCTAGGTCTTGGGCTGTGAGATAAAGTCTAATCCTAGTTTTCCAATGAAGATAAATTTCTCCTTTGAAAAATGGTGGTATGTTTGTGGAGTGACCTTCACCAAAAATAGTATCCTTAGAACTTTGTCATGTCATAGATAATCAAAGATTGTTAAATCTTTTGATGATTAACCTGCTCTGATACCACTTGTTGACCCAGATAAGTGTCCAAGAAGGCGGGTAAATTGGACAAGTTTACAGGTTACACCTTTCAAATATAAATAATGACAAATAAATAGGAGCAAAAATAAACTTATAAGCACAGTAGATTTAAAGTGGTTCATGTTGACCTGAGCGGTTCATCACTTAGCACGTCCCTAAGTATACTTGATGAAGTATATTTTGATGAATACAAACAAAATCACTTTCAGTGCTAACGAGCTTTAATCAAGAACCTATCTCAGCACCTTCGAAAATCAAAAAGTCAAAGAATGATTCAATCCAGGAACTCAGGGTCATATCAACCGTTCAAGATCATCTCAATCAAGGACTTCAAGATCAATCGACACATCCACGAAAAATTTGATCAAAAGCTTCAAGACTACATCATTCAATCAACATCCAAGACTTTCAACTCAAGCGCGAAGTCCATCGAAGATCTCATAATTAAAAGTTACATTTAAAGATTACGAGAAATACACAAAGTATTTAAGGTATATCTTTCTTTGATCGATATTGCTCAAACGTTCTCCAGAACCATGCACAAATCACTTGCATATATATTTCAAATCTGCATGTTTTGATCATACGCGTTACGATATTTCAAATGATTTAATTTTTTATGTCTGATTTGAAATTTACCGATTTTATTTGCATTTATCATATTTTTAATCACGAGTCAAAACCTTTTTTCAAAAGTCTTTCAGGACGCTAATGACTTAGCAGCGCTATCCTGAACTTGATAAGTCAGGATGCTGATGACTCATTAGGACGCTGATGACATTCAAGGTTGAATTGAACTGATTCATCAAGACGCTCACTTGTAAGTAGTGGCCTCAAGTAGAATCAACCTTTGAAGTTGTCAGGACACTGATTGTGAAACAGCTCGCTAAAAGATCTCTGAGAGTCTAAGTTCCTCAAAGATGTTATCTTTAAGGACGCTGATAGTTAAAAGTTTTATAAACTATCAAAACGCTACCTGGATAGGAGCGCCCTCAGCTTTGGGAACCAACTTAATAACTTTAAGGACGTTGATTGTCCTTCAGCGTACTTGGTTTTGTTTTCAAATATTTTGAAATGACATGACGCTTACATAGTTGTAGCACCCTTGTGTCGCATATTTTAAAAGGTAGGACGCTTACCCAGAGGTAGCGCCCACATGTGTCCAAACGTTTTTAAAATAAAGCAGGAAGCTAACTGTGCATTAGCTCCCTCGCCACAGCACGCTTGTAAGGATCAGAGGGTAGAAGAAGAGGAGTTTTGTCTCTCCATACCTCGTCGATGTATTGAAGAATTACGATGGATTCACAAATGGGTCTGCCATTGTGGATCAGAACTGGGATTTTCTTGTGAACTGGGTTCATTTGGAGAAGAAGAGCGCTCTTGTTTTGCAGACTTTCCTCCTTGGATTCGTAGTTGATTTGCTTCAGCTCCAAGGCTATTCTCACCCTCATGGCAAATGGGCTTACCCAGAAATCCAAGAGAACAACTTCATCGGCCATTTATTAGCAGTAGTAGTGCTGCAAAATGCAAATCTGTGAAATAATCAAAATTGCTTGTTGTCTCAGGGCCTGAAAATTCGACTCTATATGTAGCCCATTAGAGAGAGATTATACGTATGCGGGTGCGTCGATTGCTCTATTTTTTATTGAATTTTTCGGTCAAATGATATGCTGAGGTAATGGCCACCGTCACATACATGAATGTATGTTTGACTAACTCAGGTGGAAGGCAGACTTGAATTAAATTGAGTCTTTTAAAATCAATATTTAAGCTTGAGCCTCAAGAAATAGATCTTACTAGAAATTTAAGGGTACATATACTATCTTAATAAAAATAAAAATAAAAAACGGAATATATTCCCATCCAAGTCTGGCCTATCAAGATCTTAAAAACAGAAAGTATTAATATTCTATACAACTACAAAAATTTGATGCATCTATACACATTTCATTGGATATATGTGTTTTACATATTTTAATTATGTAATATATAAAATGGTGTCTAGTTTTCAAGCTATGTAGCACTTTTCAGGAAGAGAAATGCTAATTTAACAAGAAGAAAAGTGCAATTATACTTTTATATTGATTGTATCATTTATTACATATATTAATTAAAAGAGAAGTGTTACATGAAAACTAGATATACTATTTCACACAAGTGTGATGTTCATTAAAGGGAGTATTATTAAAACATATAAGGGTACATTTATAATTTTAAAAATAGTATAAAGTAATATCCTTATTAAAGTCTCTAACTTAATATGATTGGCACATATAAATGATATTTATATTATTTATTTGAAGATAAAATTTTTATTAGGAGACAATAATGATTGGATTAATTTTATGGGTAACTTAACAATTAAATTTAATCAGTATTTTTTACTTAAATATAATAACAAAAAGAATATAAATTTTCTAAATTTGTGAATTTATATTTAAATTTAATATAATTCATAAAATTAGATTTAAGAATATTAAGAAAAAGATTACAATAATTGATTAAATTGAATCTAAATAAGTATATTTCGTAGGTATAAATTATTTTTACACAAATCCGATATGTCAGCCTCAACATCAAATTTAAAAATATCATATTTAATAATATTTTATTTAATGCTTCCCTACACTAAACTGAGATATCATCAAATCTCCTAAGGTACATTTGTACTCTAAAAAGAGTTAAAATAATAAATATATTAATTAAAACAAAATAAATAAAATAATAAGTAGTATAGTAGTGTTATATTACTTAGGATAGAAATTGTAATGCAAATTGAATCACACCACTCACATTAAGTTAGAGACCTTAATCAAATATATTGTTTTATTCTATTTTTTAAAATTACAGATGTACCCTTATAGTTTTAATAACACTTCATTTAATGTAGACAACATTAAATAAGATATCATTAAATGAGATATGATGTAGAGACTGTCATATCACACTTGTGTAGAATGATGTCTAATTTACAAGTTAAATAACATCTCTTTCTCAAAAAAAAAAAAAAAAAAGTAACTAACTAATAATAAGAGAGGGAGGGAGGGAGGGAGTGAGAGAGAGAGAATTACAATTATTCATATATATATATATATATATATATATATAATTTAGCTAGACCGAACCATATCGAGAAATGCATTTTTATCAAAGATTAATTAGACATCTATAAGGGATTTTAATTTCACTTTACTATATTTAAATTTTTCGAAACAAAATGTTTCGTCTTTATAAAGAACTAGGGGTAATACTTGATGTGATGATCAAAATTAACCATAATATATAAGAATTGGATGGTCTTGAATTCAAGTGTAATCATGTAGTATTAATATATTATTGTCATGTTATAAGTATGGTTAAAAGGTAATGAGATAGACACACTCACGCACTGGTTCGGAGACCAGATCAAGCACACTCACATATACTTTAGTGCATGTAATCGGATTTGAAAAATAGGGGTTTCAATGAATGAGAATATTCTTTTAGAAATTATCAGTCTTAGCCCACCAAATTAATGGACTTTCTTTGAATTCAGAAGATCATTTAACAATATAAATTTCTCTCAATTTTGTCAATTACATGTTAAAAGGTTCCTTTGTAAACTTTATCAAGAGTGGAAGAAGTAAATACTTTTCCAACAGAATACATGAGATTATTATGATCAGATCCAAATAATTAACTTCTTTTGACCTTGCAAGCTGAACTTTGAACACTTTTATTATATATAAACAGAAATTACAAATACCACTTGCATGTTACAACATACTTATTTCATTATTATAAGCAAACACACTATAATTAAGACAATCTTCTATGTTCCAAAGTCATGATCAACTAGTTAAAAGAGAAATTACGTACTACTCATTGCCCAACTTCTTCCTGTATTCCCGAATGAACTCATGAACCTTGTGTTGCTCTGGAAGAACTTTCTTCACACTCCCCTTCTCCAAGAACTTCTGTAACACCCCGATTTTCAAAACTATTTTTTTTTTTTGTAAGATAATGAATATTTTATTTTTATATAAAGTATCACTGAAAATCGAGACGTTACTCGTATCCGTTTATCTTAACCCATAACCATTTTATAGATAATAAAATTTGCAAAACTATGAGTTTATATTCTTCCAACCAACTTACTGGTTAAGATAAACGAATACCTTTAATTCTTCATACAATTGTTATCTTCATACGATGATACTTGTCATTGTCCATTCATTATGGACACAACATTAAAATACAATCATCAAATAGAATTAATGAATTCTATTCCAAGGCATTCACACGTGAAATAAATCACAGGGTCTTTACTGACCATAATAATATTCATTGAATTTCAATTATCAATACAATTCGTTTGAATAATAAACCTTTAAAAATTAAATGAAAATAGTCAGTCTCATAATACTAATTAATTCACCCACCCCTACTACTCTGAACTATGTCAGGAACTTGCGATTTTATTTTCTAAGTACCTGCATGTAAAAAAAATAGGGTGAGCTTGAAAGCCCAGTGGGTCATCTAAACAATTCACAATATTTTATTGTGATACATACACAAGAACATTACAAACAAGTTTCACACATTAATCGTTACAACATTAGATTGTTTGAGTCGATAATTTCATCACGTTCCAAATCACGTACCGTTAGAAAATCAAACTCAAGGTAGCACAGCCCAAAAACTAGAACATTGGCGATATTCCTTAGAATAACTGCCCCATATGTGTGATTCTTATCTTAATCGTGTTCTTTGGTGATGTCACGCCATACGTACAGTAAAAGCACGGTATTAAGTGCATTCATAAAACATATTCAACTCTACTACATATGGTATCATGTCACAAAATCAATTATAATAGTATTCACGCATTCATTATACCGATATTCCAAATCATACATTTCATTATCAGACATTATAATTAATAAATAAATAAAACTACCACATGAATTTCACGCATCCAATTATCATTTGATCAGGATAAAAATCATGTTAACACATATCATCATGGCTAAACAATCTCAACATTGTATATATATAATCATGTACAATAGGCATGCACAAGCAATCTAATAATACTATAGACCTAATTAAGTTAACATTCCTATCTATATATCAAAATAAAATATTATGAAAGCCTAGAATCATTCCCACCTGAATCGTTAAATCCCAAATTACTTAAATTCCTCGTCACACGTGGTAATCAACCTGTACACGTATATTACGTTTGTTAATATAATTACTCAATTATGAGTGTAGATATATATATATATATATTATATAACATTTTGGTTGCTAAAAAAATAATAATAACACTTGAGTTGTAATGTTTTTTTTTTAAAAATAATAACACTTGGTAAAAATATGTATGATACATATAAATATATTATATAATATCTTGATTGTTAAAAAATAAATAATTGAGTTGCAATGGTAAAAAAAAATAATAATAACGTATTGTATGTATGATATATATATAAATATATTATACAACATTTTGGTTGCTTAAAAATAATAAAAATAATAAAATACACTTGTATGTATGATATATATATATCATATTATATAATATGTTAGTTGTTTAAAAGAAAAGAAAAGAAAAATAAAAAGAAAATAAAATAAAAGTCAAAAGAGTTGCAGGGAAAGAAGAGAAAAGAAAAAGAAAAAGAAAATAAAAAAAATTAAAAATAAAATGGGTTGCAGGCGGAAGGAAGAAAAACAGGGGGAGAGAGAGAAAGAGGGGGAAGAAAAGAGAAGAAGAAGAAGAAGAAGAAGAAGAAGAAGAAGAAGAAGAAGAGAGTGAAGGTGAGATGCAGAGGGCAGAGACCGAGAGATCGGAGGCGCGGCGAGAGATTGGCGAGTGCAGTGGCGGAGAAGAGAAGAGGAAGGCGACGGAGGCGAGATCCGTGGCGGAGGAGAGAAGAGAGGGCGGTGGCGAGATGAGATCGGTGGCGGAGTTGCAGCGGCAAGGAAGGGAGAGAAGAAGGAGAGTGGCGGCGGCGGTGTGCGCTGGAAGAAAGGAAGAGAGAAGAGAAGAGGGTTTCGAGAGGGTGAAGTTGTGCGATTTTGTTTAAAGAGAGTGAGATGCGAAGGGTTTTCAGCGAGATCTCGGCGAGGTTTCAGGCGACATGTCGGCGAGATCTAGGCGAGATTCCCGGCGACATGTCGGCGAGATCTCGGCGAGATTTCCGGATCTTGTTTCTGGTATTACAGTGGAGGTGATTTTGTTGATGTGTTGCTGGATTTGGATATGTGTTTTTGAAACCCTTTGATGCTCTCAGTTTGATCGAAGTTTAGTATTAATTTCGTGCCTTGTATGTGTTTGATGAAATTACTGATCTACTTCAAAATTGAAGAGTTTAGTGTTAATTTCATGCCTTCTATGTGTTTGATGAAATAATCTTAAGAACTTCACTACGTTTCGAAACAGGGTATTACATTCTTCCCGCCTTAAAAGAAATTTCGTCCCGAAATTAAAGTATACGCTTACTTACTTGCTGACGTTTAACTTTTCCACTGTTGACCAGTTGTATCTCGAAACCTAGAGTGTTCTTTGAAATAAGTCGGCGTATTTGGCCCTCATTTCACTTTCAGGTTCCCAAGTGGCTTCTTCAACTCCATGATGCTTCCACAATACTTTAACTAATGGAATGTCTTTGTTCCTCAAGCTATGAACTTTCCAATCTAGGATCTGTAAGGGTCCTTCTTCATAGGTGGCATCAGCTTGTACTTTTACGTCTTTCCAATCGATGGTGTGGGAAGGGTCTGGTTCATATTTTTGCAACATCGATACATGGAATACGTTGTGAATGGCGGATAAACTAGTTGGTAACTCTAGTTTGTAAGCATTCTCACCAATTCGATCACTGATCTTGAACGGACCGATGAATCTTGGCGATAACTTCCCTTTCTTACCAAACCTCATGATGCCTTTTTGAGGGCTTATTCTCAGAAATACCTTATCACCTTTTTGGAACTCTAGAGGTCGGCGCCTCTTATCTGCGTAGCTCTTCTGCCTACTCTGTGCAGTAACTAGCCTTTTCTGAATCAACTTCACTTTTTCGCTCATTTCCATTATCATATCAGGTCCTGTAAGTACCTTATCTTCCCAATCAGCCCAACACAATGGTGACCTACATGATCGTCCATATAGAGCTTCATATGGAGCCATTTGTATACTTGCCTGGTAACTATTGTTATAAGCAAACTCTGTTAGGTGTAAGTATTTACTCCAATTTCCCTTGAAATCCAGTACACAAGCTCTCAACATGTCTTCTAAGATCTGAATAACCCTTTCGGATTGACCATCTGTCTGAGGATGATAGGCGGTGCTCATGGTTAATTTGGTTCCCAATTCCCGCTGTAAGCTCTGCCAGAACTGAGATGTGAATAAGGAATCTCTATCTGACACAATCGATTTGGGTACTCCATGTAGCTTCACAATCTCTTTCACATATAGCTCACCCAGTTTACCAATCGTATATGTGGATTTAATAGGTAAGAAGTGTGCCACTTTAGTAAGTCGATCCACAATTACCCAAACTTTATCCTCACCTTTCTGATTTCTAGGAAGAGCTCCGACGAAATCCATTGCTATGTTATCCCATTTCCATTCAGGGATTTCTAAAGGTTGTAACAATCCAGACGGTCTTTTATGTTCGGCCTTAACTTGCTGACATGTAAGGCATTTAGACACATATTTGGCCACATCTCTTTTCATACCTTTCCACCAATAATTTTTCTTTAAATTTTGGTACATCTTATCTCCACCAGGATGCAAAGTATATTTAGTCTGATGTGCCTCATCAAATAAGATCTTTTTAATTTTTTCAATTCTAGGTACACAAATTCGATCTCTGAACCTTAATAACCCTTCTGAATCGATCTTGAAATTTGCATTTCCATTATTGGCTCTTGCATCTGCCACCCATTTTATCAATTTTCTATCCTGAGCTTGACCTTCCTTAATTTGATGTAGTAGGTCTGGCTTGCAGCTCATATTATATAAGAAAATCTGATTTTTACCTTTTTGTACGCCCAAATTATAATCTTCAATCAATTGGTACATCTGGGCTTTTTCTGCATCGTTCTTGTAAGATTCTCGACTTAAAGCATCTGCGACTACGTTGGCTTTCCCTGGGTGATAATGCAGCTGAAAATCATAATCATTCAGCAATTCCATCCATCTCCTTTGCCTCAAATTTAACTCTTTTTGTGTATAGATGTACTTCAAACTCTTATGATCAGAGTATAAATCAAATTTCTCTCCATAAAGATAGTGTCTCCATATCTTCAAGGAAAATACAATAGCAGCCAATTCTAAATCATGAGTCGGGTAGTTCTGTTCATGAGTCTTCAGTTGCCTAGAAGCATAAGCAACCACTTTACCTTCCTGCATCAGAACAGCGCCAAGGCCATTCTTAGAAGCATCAGTGTAAATAACATAACCGACTCCGCTTGCAGGAGTGATCAATATTGGGGCTGTGGTTAATCATCTCTTAAACACTTGAAAGGAATTTTCACATTTCTCATCCCAATTAAATTTGGCATCCTTCCTTGTTAGCTTCGTCATAGGCTCAGCTAGTCTCGAAAAATTTTGAATAAATCTTCTATAGTAACCAGCTAGTCCCAAAAAGCTTCTAATTTCTGTCACTGACTTTGGCTTTTCCCAGTTCATTACTGCTTCAACCTTTGTTGGATCTACGGATATCCCTTCTGATGACACTACATGGCCCAAAAATTTGACTGACTTCATCCAAAATTCACATTTTTCAAATCTGGCATACAATTCATTTCGCCTCAATGTTTCCAAAACTATTGTAAGGTGTTCCTGATGTTCCTCACGGGTCTTCGAATAAACCAGAATATCATCAACAAATACCACTACAAATTTGTCTAGATGAGGCCTAAACGTCCTATTCATTAGATCCATAAATGCTGCTGGTGCATTAGTGAGTCCAAATGGCATGACTCTGAATTCAAAGTGTCCATACCTAGTCCTGAATGCCGTCTTCGGTATGTCTGACTCTTTGATTCTAAGTTGGTGATAACCGGACCTTAGGTCGATCTTGGAAAAACAAGTTGCTCCCCTCAGTTGATCGAACAAATCATCTATTCTGGGAAGGGGGTACTTGTTCTTGACTGTGACTTGATTTAATTTTCGGTAGTCAATACACAGTCTCATCGACCCATCTTTCTTTTTGGCAAACAATACTGGTGCTCCCCAGGGTGATTGGCTCGGCTGGATATATTCCTTCGCACTAAGATCATCAAGTTGGGTCCTTAGTTCTATTAATTCGCCAGGGGCCATTCTGTAGGGTGACATGGCTATGGGGACTGTTCCAGGGTACAGTTCTATCTTGAACTCTACTTCCCGCTTAGGAGGTAATCCTGGTAATTCTTCGGGAAACACTTCAGGGAAGTCTCTAACCACCATGTACTCTTCTAAATTCTTCAAGGGCTTTAGAGGCTCGGCTGCTGTTAGGGTTTTGAATTCCTCTTTTTGATTCACAAAGTCGAGAAGTGCGGACATGATATTCCTCGGGATTTTGTTTCTATCCCCATAGATTTTCAACAGCTCTCCTGAAGGTAATCGCAAGGTAATCTTCTTTCGAAGGCAGTCAATCTGGGCTTGGTATTCAGATAACCAATCCATACCCAAGATTACATCATAATCATTAATGGGTAAGAGTATCAATTCAGCTGAAATCAGCTTATCATTAATTCTAAGGTCACAACTACATTTTTCAGTTGTTGGGACGTTTACTCCTACTGGTGTTGAAATCTTCATAACGACAGATAAAGGTACAGTGGAAAGTTGTAGTTTCTTGGCTAAGTTTTCAGAAATAAAAGACCTTGATGCTCCAGAATCAAACAAGATTTTAACTATAACATGAAATAAAATGAAAGTACCTTCCACCACTTCGTTTGCATTAACTTCTTGTTCAAGATTTCCTTCTGTCATTGCAAAGACTCTGCCTTGGTTTTGGTTTTGGATTTGGTTCTGATTATAACTTGGACGATTTGCTTGATTTCGTCCTTGTACATTGTTGTTGTTCTGCCAATTGCCCGGACGAAAATTTTGTCGAACTCCTTGCGCAGTGCAGTTTCGTGCCAAATGACCCGGTCGGTTGCATTTGTAGCAAAGTCTCGTATCTACTACTTGATTTCTATTTTGTTGGGGTGGACGAATATTGTTTGGCTGCATTTGTTGTCCACCATTATGCCTAGACCCTCCTGATCCGTTGTTGGGATTCTGTCCCCTGTTCCACTGGTTCCCATTGTTGAACGTGTTTCTGTTCCACATATTACCATTGCCACCGAAATTATTCAGACTCTGCCTCTTGTTGTGATTGCTCTGGTAATCAGAATTTTGTCCTTGCGGCCTTTTGTTCCTGTTCCGTATTGTTTCTTGTAGGTTCAGTTCTCTTTCTACTAACAGGGCTCGTTCAACTACCTCTTTGTAAGTCTCCAGATTCATTGGAACAACCATCTTTCTAATCTCCATTTTGAGACCTTCTGCAAATCTACTAGCTTTCATCTGTTCATTGGCGACCAGTTCACGAGCAAATCTGGAGAGTTCGATAAACTTCGCCTCATATTCTGCCACTGTCATGCTCCTCTGTATCAGTCTCACAAATTCAGATTGTAGTTCTTTTCTGTTTGCTTTGGGAAAGAATTTATCATAAAATATGTCTTCAAAAGTCGCCCAGGTCATAGTGTTCACATCCACTGTAGGACTTTCTTTAACCATTCTCCACCAATGTTTGGCCTCACCTATGAATTGGTGAGCAGCAATTGCCACCATTCTTGGACCAGTTACTCCCAGAACTTCCAAGTGTTCCTGAACCTCCTGAAACCACTTGTCAGCTTCCCTTGGATCTAGTTTTCCTTCAAATTTTGAAGGATGCATACGTTAGAAGTCTTTCAATTGATTTGCCCATTCTTTTTCTTCAGGTCTCCTGATGTTTTGAGTTCCTGTTTCATTCTGTACCACAATAGTTGGATTCAGTTGTGGTTGAGGCATCTGTCTGGTCACCTGTTCCACGACTTGCCTCACAAATTCGGCCATCATCCCAGGTCCCAAAACAATTCCAGGGGTTGGAACTGTTGTAGGTTGGACGTTCTCTGTTCCCGCAGAGTCAACATTCACTGTTTGATTTGCATGTTCTTGCTCCGTCGGCTGAGATTCAGATGTCGATTGTGTCTGCTCAGCAGGTTCAGTGTCCCTTATGAGAGCACTCACAGACCTGGTGTTCATTTTTCAAGGTGGAGCCATCTATAAAATTTCAACTCATCTTTAGTATTACATGAGATAATTATTTCCGGTTAGGGTGAATCTAGATTCAGAATTCTAAGTTCTCGAAAATAAAATGATCCTATTGATTCAGTTTCTAGGTTTCATAAAATTTTTGACAATCCATGATTGTCACAGGGTACAGGATTTGGTTTTGATACATGTAAACAAGACAAGCAAACAAACAAACAACATACCACCCAACAATGGTATAAAGAAAATTCCCAAGCTTTCACTTATACCCTCCGTATTCAAGTGTCCCATACCACTCTAGCCCGGTGATATAAGCTTCCACAAAGAAACTTCAATACACCCAAACAATACGCAAATGTCCTACCAACTAAGGCTTCCCAGGTATCCTCTATGTTCAAGCTGTCCCATACCAGTTGAACGTAGCGATACAAGCTCGTCCAGAGTTGTTAGTCACTCACCAAACATGGCCTGCTAGTCTCCAAGATCAAGACTCCTCAAATACTCTTAAATTCCTCCACGTCCCATACCACTTTGGAACCAAGAATAAAAGATTCATCCTGATCTCAGATTCTAACCAAACAGTTTTCAAACAAGTTCTCGTTTCTAACCGATGTCCTAAAAGTTTTGAGTTTGTTAGACCCACTGTACTTTCATTCTCGATCTTACGTTATAAAGTGACCTTTAGAAATACTAAACTTCTCAAAATTTGTTGTAACATTTCCCATGATCTAAAGCCTAAAGCTCTGATACCAAACTGTAACACCCCGATTTTCAAAACTATTTTTTTCTTTTGTAAGATAATGAATATTTTATTTTTATATAAAGTATCACTGAAAATCGAGACGTTACTCGTATCCGTTTATCTTAACCCATAACCATTTTATAGATAATAAAATTTGCAAAACTATGAGTTTATATTCTTCCAACCAACTTACTGGTTAAGATAAACGAATACCTTTAATTCTTCATACAATTGTTATCTTCATACGATGATACTTGTCATTGTCCATTCATTATGGACACAACATTAAAATACAATCATCAAATAGAATTAATGAATTCTATTCCAAGGCATTCACACGTGAAATAAATCACAGGGTCTTTACTGACCATAATAATATTCATTGAATTTCAATTATCAATACAATTCGTTTGAATAATAAACCTTTAAAAATTAAATGAAAATAGTCAGTCTCATAATTCTAATTAATTTACCCACCCCTACTACTCTGAACTATGCCAGGAACTTGCGATCTTATTTTCTAAGTACCTGCATGTAAAAAAAATAGGGTGAGCTTGAAAGCCCAGTGGGTCATCTAAACAATTCACAATATTTTATTGTGATACATACACAAGAACATTACAAACAAGTTTCACACATTAATCGTTACAATATTAGATTGTTTGAGTCGATAATTTCATCACGTTCCAAATCACGTACCGTTAGAAAATCAAACTCAGGGTGGTACAGCCCAAAAACTAGAACATTGGCGATATTCCTTAGAATAACTGCCCCATATGTGTGATTCTTATCTTAATCGTGTTCTTTGGTGATGTCACGCCCAGTAAAAGCACGGTATTAAGTGCATTCATAAAACATATTCAACTCTACTACATATGGTATCATGTCACAAAATCAATTATAATAGTATTCACGCATTCATTATACCGATATTCCAAATCATACATTTCATTATCAGACATTATAATTAATAAATAAATAAAACTACCACATGAATTTCACGCATCCAATTATCATTTGATCAGGATAAAAATCATGTTAACACATATCATCATGGCTAAACAATCTCAACATTGTATATATATAATCATGTACAATAGGCATGCACAAGCAATCTAATAATACTATAGACCTAATTAAGTTAACATTCCTATCTATATATCAAAATAAAATATTATGAAAGCCTAGAATCATTCCCACCTGAATCGTTAAATCCCAAATTACTTAAATTCCTCGTCACACGTGGTAATCAACCTGTACACGTATATTACGTTTGTTAATATAATTACTCAATTATGAGTGTAGATATATATATATATATATTATATAACATTTTGGTTGCTAAAAAAATAATAATAACACTTGAGTTGTAATGTTTTTTTTTTAAAAATAATAACACTTGGTAAAAATATGTATGATACATATAAATATATTATATAATATCTTGATTGCTAAAAAATAAATAATTGAGTTGCAATGGTAAAAAATAATAATAATAACGTATTGTATGTATGATATATATATAAATATATTATACAACATTTTGGTTGCTTAAAAATAATAAAAATAATAAAATACACTTGTATATATGATATATATATATATATATCATATTATATAATATGTTAGTTGTTTAAAAGAAAAGAAAAGAAAAATAAAAAGAAAATAAAATAAAAGTCAAAAGAGTTGCAGGGAAAGAAGAGAAAAGAAAAAGAAAAAGAAAAAGAAAATAAAAAAAATTAAAAATAAAATGGGTTGCAGGCGGAAGGAAGAAAAACAGGGGGAGAGAGAGAAAGAGGGGGAAGAAAAGAGAAGAAGAAGAAGAAGAAGAGAGTGAAAGTATCAGGAAATCTTTATTAACTGTACTGTTGCCATTTTGACAAATGTTAGTAGGACTTAAAAATTCAAAGATTAATTATACACCTATAAGGGTTTTTGAATTTCACTTTCTTGAGAAGGAGAACTAAATTTACATTTTTCGCAACAAAATGTGTGTCTTTATAATAATAAGAATTGGATTGTACTGTTATCATGTTGTAAGTATGGTTATTGGTTAATGAGATAGACATTCTCGCACTGGTTCGGAGACCATATATATCATGCAAGCACTCACTTTTCTTTTCTTTTTTTTTTTTAAATGTGTGGATGAAGCATTCACATACTTTGGTGCACGTAATCGGATTTGAAAAATAGGGGTATGAGAATTGATGTGCCTGTGGTGGTTTTCTCAATGAATGAGAGTCTTCTTTAGTAATCTAAAAGTAAAAGTACTAAATACTTTTGAAATTATTAATTATGATCAGATCCAAATAACAATTAACTTCTTTTGACCTTGCAATAGTTAGAACTTGAAACGCTTTTATTGTATTATATATAGAAACAGAAATTACAAAAACACAGTAACTTATTTATTATTATAAGCAAACACACACTCTGTAATGAAGACAGTACTTCTACGCTCCAAAGTCAACAACTAGTTGAAAGAAATTACACATTGCCCAACTTCAACTTCTTCTGGAGTTCCAGAATGAACTCATAAATCTTGTGTTGCTCAGGAAGAGCTTTCTTCACACTCTCCTTCTCCAAGCACTTCTTAGCCCAACCCACCAATTTTGGAAACTCCTTCTCTATACTGAAATTCCCAAACTTCTCATAAGTATAAAACCAAGTGTAGAATGGCAAGAGAGCCACATCTACAAAACCTAAATTCTCACCTCCAAAATACTTCTTCTCACCAAGCTCTTCTTCCAACAATTTAAACACTTCCATCAGCTCTTTCTTTGCCTTCTCTTGCTCTTCTCCTTTGCTCATACAAAGCCTCCTTCCACAGTCATAAACCTTTTTGTCTACATAGTCTGCCCAGAACCTGGCCATGGCACGCTTGTAAGGATCAGAAGGAAGAAGAGAAGGAGATTTGTTGCTCCAAAACTCATCTATGTATTGAACAATTACAAGGGATTCACAAATGGGTCTGCCATTGTGGATTAAAACTGGGATTTTTTTGTGAACTGGGTTCATTTTTAGCAGAAGAGGGCTCTTTTGTTGCAGGTTTTCTTCCATGTATTGGTACTCTATGCCCTTCTCTGCTAAGGCCAATCTCACTCTCATCCCAAATGGGCTTGCCCAGAAATCAAGTAGAGCCACTTCATCTGCCATTGCTACTACTATATTGTGAAGAATCTGATTATCAAGCTGATTAAATATATCAAAAACTTTTGTAATTAGGTTTGTTTGAAGATGAAGAGAAGAGGGAAGAGATTGAGGGGTATTTATGTTTGAAGTACTTGCGAGAAAGATTGAGAGACGTAAGTGTTGATGTAATTGATGAAGAAGAGTATCTAGGATCTTCTTTTATTTAAATTGCAGATCAGCTCATGGCCTACGTCAAAATTGGACCTCTGTGGATTTATTGGGCGGTTCCTTATTAACATAATTATAATATTACCTACGACCATAGAAGAGTTTCATTTAGGAAGACTAGCAAATATTGACGTTTTCAAGTTAAACCAACTACCTTACAAAAAAAAAAAAAAAAAAAATGTTAAACCGACTAACCATTTTTTCGGCTTTTAAATGCTCTTTCAAATTTATTGCTGATGCACGGAAACAAAATCATTTATAGAAAACGTTAATTTAATTACAAAAACAACTGTAAGTGCAACTAAATCATTAATATTATTAAATATATATATATATTATACGTTTTAATGCATGTAATAAATGATCTAATGACATTACTCGCATACTGATAGAGTGTATGGTGATTGAAGAATTTTTTTTTATTTTTTTATTTTAATAATATAATATATTATTATATTAATTTAAATATAGATTTAAATACATATTTTAAGCATTTATCAGTAATGATATTTATACTTCTTTACCTACCTCTACAAGGGGGGTGACCACACTTTTTTTTTGAGTTTATTATTAGTATTATAATAATCTGACCACGCTATTTAAAGGTCAAGGAGGCAAAAAATCATGAATACAACTATATATACAACTACTAAGGTTTAATATGGTTAACTAATCTTTTGATGTCGACATCTTTTTTTTTTTGGCGTATTTAATATGGTTAACTAATCTTTAGGCTAGACATCTATTTCTATTTGTCAGGAAACGATTGACCACTATATTATTACAATAACTCGTACAATTTATATAGCTGCGACATAGATAGAATTATCAAATTAAAATACCAACTATTTTTCAAAAAAAAATAAAAAAAAATACCAACTACCAGAGAGATAAATCATGGCGAAAGTAAAATGTTCGGGCTCAGGGGATTAGTTGGGAGTGCCGTCCCGGTACCCATAATCTCAAAAAATAAAATAAAAAGATCAAATACGATTTACAATAGTGAAACTTTTTTTTTTTTTTTTTGTTTTTTTTGAGAAACTTTAATAATTAATGCGTGACATCTAAAATATTGTTGATTTGAGGCAATGAGGCAACAAAAACGGCCCTTGTAATAAAACTTTAGCCATCCATTTGTAGGCTACTTCTGTCAAGTGTACACCATCCCAGCCAACATACATCGAAGGATCATCACAGATAGAGGACCTTCGTTTCCCACATTCAGAAGATCTATTATAATTATAAGGACCTCCCCTTCCACAACATGTCCTCAAAGCTCCCTTAGAAAATCCTGCAAGTGCATGCATCAAATTAATTAACCCTTAATAGTTAGTGTTCAAAATTAGACAATTTTAAGCATTATGAAGGGAGAGCCCTGAGTTCTAGTACTACTCTAATTATAAGGTCACTCTCCGTTAAGGGTGACAAAGTGTGTCTAAACCTGTTGTTCTTCAATTTGGTGTAACCCGCTATAAAAAGGACTCGAGTATTAGTATTAAAAATTAGGACAGTGTTCAGGCAAAACAAGAACCTAGGCCCGAATTTAAAATTGGGTGGGGCTGGACAAGTAGTTTAAAATTTGAGTATAAAAAACTCTATTTATAAAAGGATAAAATCGTCAATTTCTCTTACTCTACATAAAATACATTACTAATTATTCAGTTTTATTATAAAATCATTTTTGTTATATTAACTTGAGTTTTTAATATATGGATATGTTACTTCAAATATGAATCCTATATACTAGCAATGATAATATTTATTTTTAGAAGATATGTTTTATAAGTATATGTTGTTCTGTAACACATCACTCAACATGGGAACCCAACATCCTTTAGATGCCAAGGAAGTTGTACAATACACCTACTATCCCTAACGTCAAAGGGGTGTTGGACTCCTGCATCATAAATTGGAGCTTAGTATACACTTGGCGTTTTTGTTCTAAAATTCAGGCAAAATTAAACAACAAGGTTTTTTTTTTTTTATAAGTACAACTAGCCTGCATGCGCAATAACCGAAAGCCCACCCAGACATGATAACTATCGGATGAGATCAGGATGAACCCAGACAACAAAGGCCGAAGCTCACAACTAGAGCCTAAGACCCACATTATATTATTTTTTAGTTTCCCTCCAGATTCGAACTTTTCACCTCATGGATGGGAGGTGGACCTCTGGAGCCAAGCGTTGGTGGGTAAACAAACAACAACGTTTGATTAGAGAAATATTGTCCAAATTTAAATCAAGCTAGATTTGAGCACAATATATACATGTCAATATAAATGCGTTGTGAAAGCTCAATTTGCAAACTCAGTTTTTATACTTAAAATCATATTTATGCTGATATGGTAATTGATGAGTGAAACTTTTTTTTTTTTCATGATGAATTAATGTATTATTAGATGAGTTTGAGTATTAAATACACATCCGGAGTCGGTTTAACACTATAATTAATACGGTACCGCCCAATAAATCCACAAAGGTCCAACATTGACGTTGGCCATGACCTCTGCAATTCAAATAGAAGAAGATCCTAGACACCGTTCTTCATCATCAATTACATCAACACTTAACGTCTCAATCTTTCTCGAAAGTACTCCTATATCTCATCCACACCGTAATTTCAAACCTCTAACAACCATAAATACCTCTCAATATCTTCCCTCTTAATCTTCAAACAAGCGTAAGTATTTAAGTTGTTATATATTTTATCAGCTTGATCATCGTCCGATTCTTCACAAAATAGTAGTAGCAATGGCAGATGAATTGAGTCTACTTGATTTCTGGGCAAGCCTATTTGGGATGAGAGTGAGATTGGCCTTAGCAGAGAAGGGCGTAGAGTACCAATACAAGGAAGAAAACCTGCAACCAAAGAGCCCTCTTCTGCTAAAAATGAACCCAGTTCACAAAAAAATCCCAGTTTTGATCCACAATGGCAGACCCATTTGTGAATCCCTTGTAATTGTTCAATACATAGATGAGTTTTGGAGCAACAAATCTCCTTCTCTTCTTCCTTCTGATCCTTACAAGCGTGCCATGGCCAGGTTCTGGGCAGACTATGTAGACAAGAAGGTTTATGACTGTGGAAGGAGGCTTTGTATGAGCAAAGGAGAAGAGCAAGAGAAGGCAAAGAAAGAGCTGATGGAAGTGTTTAAATTGTTGGAAGAAGAGCTTGGTGAGAAGAAGTATTTTGGAGGTGAGAATTTAGGTTTTGTAGATGTGGCTCTCTTGCCATTCTACACTCGGTTTTATACTTATGAAAAGTTTGGGAATTTCAGTATAGAGAAGGAGTTTCCAAAATTGGTGGGTTGGGCTAAGAAGTGCTTGGAGAAGGAGAGTGTGAAGAAAGCTCTTCCTGAGCAACACAAGGTTTATGAGTTCATTCTGGAACTCCAGAAGAAGTTGAAGTTGGGCAATGAGTAATTTCTTTCAACTAGTTGATGACTTTGAAACGTAGAAGTACTGTCTTCATTACAGAGTGTGTTTGCTTATAATAATAAATAAGTTACTGTGTTTTTGTAATTTCTGTTTATATATAATACAATAAAAGCGTTTCAAGTTCTCATTACTGTGTTATATCAACTTGAGTTTTTAATATATGGACATGTTACTTCAAATATGAATCCTATATACTAGCAATGATAATATTTATGTTTAGAAGATATGTTGTTCTCTAACACATCACTCAACATGGGAACCCAACATCCCTTAGATGCCAAGGAAGTTGTACAATACACCTACTCTCCCTAATGTCGGCAACATAAATTGGAGCTTAGTATACACTTGGCATTTCTGTTCTAAAATTCAGGCAAAATTAAACAAGAAGCTGTTTTTTTTTTTTTTTTTGTAAGTATAACTAGCCCGTAGGCATAATAACCGAAAGCCCACACAGACATGATAATTACCGGATGAGATCAGAATAAACTCGGACAACAAAGACCGAACCCACAATTATATTATTTTTTAGTCTCCTTCCAGGGAGATTCGAACACAATATATACCTATTAATATAAATGCGTTGTGGAAGCTCAATTTGCAAACTCAGTTTTTTTATCACTTGTGGTCTTTATATGTAGAGGCTTTTGGTGTATAAGAATTATAGGCAATTAGTTCATACCTCAAGAGATTATTCATCAGATGCTCTAAAAAGGCCTAAATTCCTTTCAATGAAAACAAAAACTACATACATACCTAATTCCTTTGGAGAGCGATAGAAGTACATGGCTGCATTATAGTAATCGGCATAGATGATAGTAGCATGTGGGTGTAGCACTCTTAGTCGATCAAGCTCCTTCTGAAGAAGTTGATTGTGATATAGGGAGAACTCATTAAGCCAAGTTAAACATTCTGATAAAGGTTCATAATCATCCTTATTTGGACTCTGGAATAAAGTTAAATAAGCTGCTAAGCAGCCAATTGGCAGGTTCCCAGGGACAAGAAGTGTTACTGCCCCATGCCGAATTAGAGTCTGCAACATAAGTTATTATATACATGTGCATCAGTACATATATATATATATATATATACAATTACACAATAATTTTGTATAGTTAAGAATTTACGTAAATAATACGTAACTTCTTTTGATCAGAACAGTTAGAAGAAACAAATTTATGTAATTAATCTCATTGTAGTTATTAACGAGAAATTATGTGGCAAATATATGTAGAAATTCATACAAATGCTATAGATTAAGAAATATATATATATATTGGGGCTAAATGACTTGAAATCTTACACAAAATAACAATAAAAGAGAATACGAATCTGCTTAGCAAAACATACAAGCCGATCTCTTAACCTGTCATACCGACCAAATTACAGTGAATAACAGGTAAGCAACAATAGATCCACGAAAGCAGGTCAACATATCATATCAGGGATTATCGACCGCTATCTACTTATTTTCTTACGGACCATATCTTGGGTATCAAGCAAATGGAATGAGAGACTACAAATCGGCATACCGACATGTAGAGATCTCCGACTCTGGAACGAATGACAATGGGACGCTCGATCAAATAGGGATAAGGCGTAATCCACAGCGATAAGTTCGAGATTTACTTCTAATTCGACTCTAATATATAAGGATCGTATCAGATATTCTTAATTCTACTAAGAATCAAACATGCTCTCCTAACACGATTTGAATTTCTGATTCTACAATAACACTACTACAAGGTCAAAGACCTCAAACCCTCTTTATAAAAAGACCACAACCCCTAAGAGGGAGGTAAGTAACTCTAAGCTATTCTCGACTTAGTTCAGTATTATTAACTCTACGGAGCTCTGAACTAACTGAGGCATCGGAGGTCTTTGGCTGATACTACACCAGTGTTTCTTACGAAAGCCTGCATTTTCTTATTTTTCCTCTCTCAAATAATCAACCTCCTGCGATTTTTTTAGCACTCCGATGAGTTTCAGCTTAGCATATTCCTTCTACCTCATCGTCTATTAGTGTTAGTCAAATCTTGCACAAATACTTACGTATAAGTAAATTGATTTGACCCATTAGTAAAAGTGGATACGCATATGCTATTGTTAAAGAAATGGAAAGAAATTGGATTTCTTCTCAGGCCACGGGTAAAGAAACTAAAAGAAGTGGGACATTGCATGTTTAAAAAATTTGAAAGAAACTACTTCGTTAGAAAAATTGAAAGACGTTAGGGGCATACGGTTTAAAAATTGAAATAATGCCGATACGTGTCTTCCATATAATAAAAAGATAGACTTGTTGGAAAAATGGCTACATAAATTTATTTATTTATTTATTTTGTCAAAGTTTCATTCCATTTTCATTAAATCCAAACTTTAAAGGAGTACATCCTGCCTTCAGATAAAGTAACATACTGAAGAACAATACAGACACAACAATAAATATAAAAACTCACATGAAAATGGGTAAAACCCAACAACAAGAAAAAAAAAACCCCACAACAAAAAATAAAACATCAATACTACAAGAGGACAGAGCCCTCGCAATACGAGAGCATAACCTTCACAAAAACCTCTTATTTACATAAAATCCTCACAACTAACATCGTGAGAAATGAGGCACTGCATACTCCTAAATAACTTAACCTACATCTTCGCCTCTGCCACTTGGAAAAACCAAGCGGTGGAGGCGATGTTTCTCCTTTTCTCTTTCTCTCTAGTCTTCTTGGTGGAGAGGGTTGCAACTGCTAGGCTTCTCTCTAGTCTTTTGGCGGAGAGGGTTGTAGTTGGTAGAAAAAGATCTGACCTACATCCGAAGCAAGCACAAAGCGAAGACGATGAAAACCCTTTGCAGAGACGAGAATCTCAAAAGCAAAAGCAAATAAATACTTTGTTTTCTTTGCTAGAGCACACAGTCACTAGTGGTGGTGCCTGACCAGAGTCTTCGGTGCCGGATCCCAAACAAAGAGATGGGGTACATAAATGATTTTTTATCATTTTCAGCTAAGAAATTAAATGGGGGTCACATGTGATTTTGATTGGGACCAAATTGAATATTAATCTCTAACATATGGAGATTAAGAATATATAATTATTTAGCTATATTCTTTTTTATATGAATGAAAAATTAATTCTAAAGTAGCCTACTTAATAAGTGTAAAGTAGTAAAAATTGGTAAACTTTATTTAGTCCCATATGGAAAAGTTTGAAAACAAGATGTTTACTTATAAGTGATAACTAGTAGCATTCACTGATTTGAGTTCACAACACACATAAGGAAGGCTTAGGGGCACTACAAGAAAAAAGACTTTTAGTAACGAAATTTTTTCGTAAGTAAAAGTTCAAAATTCGTAAGTAAAAGTATTACTTACGATGTTTAGGCTTATTCTTACAAATGCAATTTCGTGAGGAAAACACCGTAAGTAAAAGTTTTAGTCATGACATAGTTCCGTGAGTAAAAGTATCATTTTTACTTACGACTCCATTTTTGTAAGTAAAACATTTCTTTCGTGACTAAAGGTTAACAGAATTTATAACAAATCTAACCCTTTACTTACAATGAAATTCGTAAGTAAATGTAATTAATTCGTTACTAAATGTTATATAAAGCTATAAAATCAAAAAATAGCTAATAAAATCATTTTTTTGTAATATTTTTAGAATTTTAATTTTGACAAATAATAAAATTTAACACTAGAAGGAATGAAGATTTTCATTTATCAAATCTATAATTTTTACAATCATAAATTTCTGAAGTAGTATGTATACAAAAATTAAAATTTGCACAAGGCAAAATTTACAAAAGTAACAAAATATAGAAACATGACTATAATGCAAGCGAAAGATAACTAATTAAGATGTGGTCTCTGGGAAATCTTCGTCAGCTATAGAATTGCTCAAATCAGCAGCAGAATCCAGCTGAGAAACCACCGTTCTGCCTTCTCCTCATTTGCAGCCAACATGCTCTCAATCTCAGCTTTGTTTGGATTGCTATCACGAACCCATCCTAGGCCAGAAGTGCCAAATGAAGCCTCTCCATGGCGCTTACAATTGCACTTCAAGCACAATGTGTTCCTTGCATAATTAAAGAAGCAACATCTGCAAAAGGTGAGTTCAATAGCACCCTTGAACCAGTAAGTGGGCTTATCCAAAGTCCGAAGATGAAAAAAATGCTTACTGAGGACACTCCCAATCTCCACCAGTAAGTTCTCTCTTTGGCCGTGCCTCATCACATTCACGGCATTTCATGTTCCTTGCAAAGTTCATGAAGCTGCACCTGCTCAAATACAAGGAATGAATCAGGGCAACAAGGCATAAATTGAATCCAAGAGGGATGGAAACAGCGGAATGTAATAAGGAGATCCAGTGGTTAATAAAAATTCATTACCATAAAACAACTATTAAAAAAAAAAGTTCAAAAATAATTTGGATATGATAGAAAAGTTTGTGATTTTTAGATAATTATTGCAAATATCAAGAAGACCTCTTCTAGATTCCTAATTGCCACGCCTTATACAGGAATTCCTAGGAATATGTGAGTCTAGGTAACATGATGAGATTTCAATAAAAACATCAAACTTATGAAGGAGGAAATTAGATTGGAACCTAACCTTGAAATGGGCATATTCAAAACCTGCAGAAGCCAAGCCACTGAATCTGTTTTCCAGTTTAATTTCATCAAATTCAAATCTGTTTAGCTTTTAGATCAAGCGGTTCCTAACAAGATCATGGATAAGGAAAGTTGAAGAATTTAAGTGCAGAATTTATTCTTCATCTGCTGCAGTGTTTTTTGTTATTATGAAAGAAATGACAAGAAAAAGCAGCAGGCCAGTACCTATACTGAGTGAAAGCTTAGAGTTTATTCTAAATCAATATCAATATCAGCTGTCCTTATACTGGCAAAGAGTATTTGAGATCCCCTTAGTGGAGACGGTGATCCAATGATCATCCTATTCCTCCTTTGAATGAATCAATTCAATTGGGTTGGATATACCGCAAAATCAATAATGTAACCACTCATTCTATTTTCTTAGTTACCTATAATTTCTCCTTATATAGCAAAAGCAGTCTAACAGTAGAAACAGAGTCAGAAGAGATACCTGACATTATCAAAGTAAGCAGTGATCAAATTACCAAGTTTTGTTTGACTATATCATGGATGAAGTCCAAATCAACTTAATAGCTACAGCACCTTGTTTTTTCCTTTCTAATCTAATCAGAATCATTTCTAAAAAAAAAAAAAAATTACAAGATCTTATAGGCCTGAATTAACTCATCCAGCAAGAATGCTTTACAGTTTTCAGGATAAGATCAACGAGAGTTTGATTGAGAGGACCACAATGTAATCCGTTCATTGCAAGCAAATAAAAGTGGAACAGATGAAAGCATTAACCATCCTCAAAAAACAAATAAAAAAGATTTTATTCACAAATAAGCAATTAGTATTTGTATAAACTTGACATCTAAACGAATGTACAAGAACTTGAATGGACACCTCATCAAAACAACAGCAACTCAAAATACTACTCAAAAAATTGCACAAAATCATATAAAGAAAAGTGGGATCAAAACTGTAAGTATGCTCCTCCTATTCATTCCCAGATTGAATATGAGAAGGAATCAAGAAGTAATTATCCTTTTGCTCTCATATGAATGTGCTTTCCAACAAAACAAGCCAATTTCCCTAGGGATCTAGGATTTTTTTCAGATTAGTTTCTTCAGATTTATATTCTTTATAAGTGCATAAAACCAATAGAATTGCACCTGGAAAAGATAAGGGATCTAGGATTTTCTTGACCGATGCTTCCTTCTCTTTAATGGCTACTGTGAGAGACAAAACGGAAAGGATTCCCGAAAGTAAACATGCAAGAATTACCCCAAACCTCAAAAGGCCTCTCCAGAATCGCGTTCCCATTCCCTGGAGGCTTACATTCAAAACCATAAATAACCAAGTGAAGCCCTGAAATAACACCACTAGCCACCTGTGCAATGGTAAAATTGTATGCCCTTTTGTGGCATTGCCCACCAAGCTAAAAATCCCAAAGCCCAAATAAACTAATCCCATACAGCCATTGTATATGATGGACAGTACATTCAAAGAAGAAGACACTTGAGGGATCTTACTTGTTCTCAAAGATAGTTTACGGATGAAGACGGACAAGAACGTGAGTAAGAGCAAGATGTCAATGCAAATGACGAACAAATGGTTGATACATGAGGAGGGATTCGGGATGAACGCAAACCTAGAGCTACATGCCCCACCAGAACAATCAGATTCCCCGCAAAACACAGTCCAGAGTTCCTTCATCATAATTTTCTCTTTCTAAAATCCCCCAAATTCTGCAGCAAAAGAGAAGAATCAATAAAAATCAATAGAACTCATTAAACAAAGTGCACGCGTGAGTTCTTTCATAAACAACTAGAAATCCAATGCTTTAAAGTCTCAAACTAGAAATCTGTAAACGAAAACAGAAACTCAAAATTTCACTTTAACATTGGGCATCCGATATGCCTACATTTGTGAAACGATCGCTATGGTAAATTTGATTTAGAAAGTACAAAACAGTCAAAAAGAGAGAAATTTCATGATCTTTTTAAGGCATGAAACACTCTGTTATCCATGGCTTCTTTCTCATATATAAGAACTCAAAATTGCTATAATAAACTTGATTCAGAAAGTACAAAATCGATAAGAGACACAAAATTTCGTTGATATTTTAAGGTATGAAAGAAACACTCCGTCATCCATAAATAGCTTGATTTCCATGCTTCTTACATACAAACAATGTTATCTTTCTTCTTCTTCTTTTCTCGATTTTGTTTCTTCTAGGGTTGGCAATTGAAATTAGTACGGATTCAAAAAAAATGTCACAAAAACAAGCAAAACCACGCCACACTAACCACATAAAAAAATAAACAAATAAATAAATAAAACACAAGTACAGAACTGGAGTTGATCAAGAAGAAACGTAGTAAACGCACCTGAACCACTTGAAATTGCTCAATCTGTTCCACTTCTAATAATTAATCAAACTGATATTAACTCGATCGTGCAACAGAGAGCGTTTCAAATGCAGATTCAATATTCCCAAACTACGTTACAACAAAGAGACAGGAAGAGAAGAACATCAGTTACGAACTGCTTCACAACCAAAACAAAATGAATCGATTGATATTCGAGAGGAGAGCTTCATGGTGGTGGAATCAGAAGTCGAAGATTGAAAGTAATCTTTTTGAAGTTTTTAGCTCATAAAAAATAACACCAAATAACCATCAGAAACACAAATTCCTCAAAATCTCTCGTAAATCAATCATTGAGTTGAGATTTCAAGCGCGGAAGAAATAGCAAATTCACAAACAATCAAATGAAAAATACCTTAGTGAATCCACAACCATTCCCAATCGCTTCAACTATCAAGTTGAGAAATGACAAGTTTCTTCCCAATATCTCTTCTTCGCGTCTTCTTCACAAACGGCACACAGACGAGTGGGTGACAGGGCCTGTCGTGCTCGTCTTCTTCGCAAGGGTTTTCGCGAGAATGAGAGGGAAAGAAAGAGATGAAACAGGGGAAAGAAGAAAAAGGGCGGGATCAAATTTAATACTTTTACTTACGATAAATATAATTTTACTTACGACATAAAACGCGTAAGTAAATATTATCTTTTAACAACGACTTTTCTTTACGATTTTGATAAATCGTGAGTAAAAAATAGTTTTACTTACGAAAATTAAAGTCGCTACTAAAGGTCTCGTGAGCAAAAGTCTTTTTTCTTGTAGTGGGGTGTGCGAGTGTGTGAAGGCAAAAGGGGCAACATAGGACACAACACTTTGCACGTCGCGAGGAGCTGTAAAGCCTTTCATTTTTGGAAATCAAGGCAAATCGAATGGGTGAGATGCGTCCGTGGAGATCGAAACTAGATCTCGTTCGTTGAGGATGTCCAACTTACACAGTCCAAAGTCGTAGGATCGTATCTTCGCCGATCGTGCACGATCCAACACCATGGGATCAGATACTTCGATCGCGATGTAAGTTCAAGTGTGACAATTGCGATTGTCAAATCACATTTTTCTACAATCAAATACGATCCGACGGTGCACAAAAAGACACTATGTACACCCACCAAATGCCTATGTATAGGCCCCTCCAAAACTCAAAAAAATCATCTAAAAATATTTGAATTCTCAAAATGTCTTCCTCTTTCGTTCTTTTCTATTTTGGCATTATTTTGTGAGAGATTTCTAGCAATATTAGTTCAAATATTGATTTAAAGTGCTACGATCACAAAAAAGAGATCGTTGTCTCCTGAAAAATAATTGTTGTCACACCCCATACCGGCGGTGTGATGGGCACCTCATACCGAGCGTACCCCAGCCATTATATACCACATAATATTGTCACATCCCAGTACACAGCACACCGCAGCGTCTAGTACCCCCGGGATCATTTGTCCATACTATTCACTGATGAAGAGTGTAGGGCCTCCCCCAGATTCGAACTCACAACCTCATAAAGCGACGGTGATGGTATTTAAGTTGAAAAGTCATGTACTGTGAGTATATTTTCTTGATTTTGGTTCTTGTATGGCATTTTATTTATATGAAATGTTTAATTGTAAACATGTTATATACGTACATGCAGTGTATTTTATTGATCATTCAAAATGATTTTCGCATTTGGAGTATGCGAGACTTGCGAAGGCAGATCGCATATGTTGTCATTTCGTTAGGAATTAGACCCGGATGAGTGTTATGCGTAACCTCATTGTCAGTAGGCCTGTCCTAACAAGGATTGGAGATCCTTGAAATGACTGTGAATTGGGTAATGAGAGACTGTGGCTACCTTGTAACGGCCATACAAGGGTTAGACCCGCTCTCTTGCCTTGAAAAAGGGAGATTGTGGATTTTGTGGAAAAAAAGAATGCATTGTTTTCTTGAAAACTCATGAAAATTATGTTGTTGACATGTATAATGCATTCGTTGAATGATGCGTGTTTTTAATACTTGTTTGAAATGATTTGAAATGTCATATTTTCCTAAATGCATATAATTGTCATATCAAGAAATATATTCACTGAGCTGTTGATTGCTCACTCCATTTCCTCCAATATTTCAGGTATTGAGTCGAAGGGAAAAGGAAAAATCCGTGAGTGATAATCACGTGAGCCTTCGTCTGGTATGTGTATGTATGCTTGGAGGAAATAGGTTATATTTTTGTTATTTTGATATGTATAATTATCACACATTACATATATGTATTATCATCTAGATGGGATGTGTGGGCATATATATAGCTTAATATATTGGATGATTAAATGAGAATTTGATGTGTGAATGAATGGAATGATTATATATATCTATATTGAATTTGATTTGTAATATATCAGGAAAAAAAAATGTGAATTGAGATGCTGTCCAAATTGTTATAACTTTTGGGAATTATTGTGAAAGTTCGTTGAGGCTGACAATGTATTATATACTGTATATGCGTATGTACAGTGTATAGTACACTGTGTCGGTCATGACGTCAGCCTACGTCAGGGGCGTCGTGACAATATTGGTATCAGAGCATTAGGTTTAAAATCCTTAAAAAGATAAAAGCTTTATGATATTATGATTGATTGTATGGGTATACATATAGGTAGTTCTATTATGTTGAGCCTAATCCAATATGTTATCTTGACTGAGAATCACCTGTGTCGGTGAATTTCAGATTCGGAAAAGAATAGTCAAGATTAACAATGGAAATTGCTGATCAAGAAAGGATCAGAAGGCTGAAAGAAAAAGAACTGGATGTAATCCAGTGATAATAAATTATATAACTTATATATGGCTAGTAACTACCCAACAACAACAAAATGCACAGCTTATGAGCTTGTGACAAAGTTGTAATGTGAGAAAGACAGAAGCTTGAACCATTGATAGCTCCAGATGTGAGTGCTAATGGTGTGACTACTTCTGTAAAAACATATATAGTTAAGACTGAAGTAAAAAGAAAATAAATAGAAGGTCTCAATGATAAGCCAGATGAAATGAAAAGATATGTGAAAGTTATGGAAACTTTCGGGAGAAGAGATTTTCCTATCTTAACTGGCAGTCTGATATTAGACATAGAAAAAAATGTGCTACTCTGAGTGGAGACCATCTTAGAGAATGATTAAGTCTCTGAAAATGATAAAGCAAGTTAGCTAAGTTTAAGCTAACTGATAATAAGGGATGATAGAAAATTGGGTTAAGGACTCCTAAGATGATTAAGGCATAAGATTAATTAAAGAAGCTATTTTATAAGGACTTCTATCATCATGCTGAAATTGATTTAAGACATGAAAAAGTTATCTTGTTAAAATATAGTGACATGCCTAACCATAAATACAAACATGAATTAAATAGACTGGTATAGTTTATTTTTGGAATGATCACTATGGATACTCTGAGAATGATAAGGATCTAGAATAAATTTTAGGATCCTATACGACATGTTTGATCATTGTTGGGTTATATATATATATATATATATATATATATATATATATATATATATATATATATATATACGCAAGTTGTGAGGCAGCCTATAACTTTCGGGTTAGCCACTGCTGTGGTAAAATTGTTAACTCCAGCAATAGTGAGATAGGTTGCACTGTCGTTAGAAGCCGAGTCATCAACACCCGTGTTAGGTAAAAAGAGAAATGAGTAATGTAAAGACATGTTGAGGCAATAATATGAAATTCACAATGAGTTAAACATTGAGTAAGGTTGAGATTTTGGCAGTATTCGTGACTCTAATTTTGTTAGTACCTGACCCAATAATAATGGGAAAAAGGGAAGTGATGTTAACGAATTATGAAAACTAGAAGTGGTTTCCATTGCCTGAGCAGGAGTCACGGATTGCGTACATTGTATCTCGACCAATGATTGTCTATTATCAATCTAAAAAAAAAAATACAAACACGGGATGTGTTAGTGTCCAGTTAGTCAATAAGGACTGCCCTAATATTTTTATCAATGTGACTCCACCAGATTTTAGAGAATAAAGTAAAGTAAATGCAAGACCAATCCAGAGATTTGTAAGACGTTGATAACAGGTATTATCAACATTTTGTTATTGTGTATATTCTGATGTATTGTTGGATCTACCTGGTCCTTTATCTCTGGTGATATGGTAGGCAGATTGTATTATCTTCTATTATAATAATGCATCATTAATTGTGAGTATGTCTACAGGAGAAAGAATCTACCTTGATATGGTTAGCAAATAATATGCGGAATAAATATGAAGGTCATCAAGTATTTATGGACTTTAGAATATGCAATTGTTGGAATTGAATGCTTTGTTGGGTATGATTGGCTGGTTACCTCTCATGCCAGGTGGAGCATCTCTCCGAAAAGAAGTAATATTCGGAATACGTGAAAAATCCTTATTTTGAATATCGAGGAATTTATACCCTCAAAATCTTCTATCTAAGAGAAGATAGTTATTGACGAGGAAATGGAGAATATGGCTAGTACAAAGCCATTTAGAGTAACGTAATAAGGCATGCAATTAATTAAACTTCCTGTGGTGAGCTGGTATATTGGAGTATTATCTGATGAATTATTAAACTTGCTACCTGGACAGGAGATTGTTAGCATATAACAATGATGCCAAGTACCTGAGGAATTGTGAGAATTTAAGGTGTAGGTAAATGTGTTAATGAAAAAAAAAAGATTTATTATTCTTGACATGCCACCTTGGAGAGCATTTGTGATAAGATGGAAAGAAAGTATAGTGAAATATGTTTAAGTATGAATTATTGTTAACTGAGCAGGGTAACAACAAATAATGAATATCCTTTACCATGGATAAATGGTTGAATTCGATTCACTACATGGAGCCAAAATTTTCTTTAAGATCATTTTGAGATCTAGACACCATCAGTTAAGTATTCGAGAAAATGATGTAATGCAAACTATGCTAAGACAAGATATGGATATTAAGAAATGTTGGTAACCTTGATTAATGTGTCAATCACGTTTATAAGATTGATGCAGTGGGTATATGAACGAGAATAACTTGTGTCTCCAGATATTTGGTAGTGCACGAGAATAACTATCCTGAGAGTGAATAAAAATTATTTGGTAGTGATTTGATGAGAGTATTGCCAAAGGTCACAATATCTGCAGATTTTAAGAGTCTGAAGTAATTATTTGAACGAAAAGAAACTGAATATGAGATAATAAATGTGGCAAGAATTCCCGAAGGATTTGATTTTATATTGAATTATTATCCTGGGAAAGGTCAATATGTTGCTGAGGCATTGAGCAAGAAACAAGCTGAAACTGGAGTAATATCTATCAGTTAGCCATAAATGGAGATGGTTGTGAGTGAGAGTTACAGTTATGAGTGTACTCTCTATTACTCCATGTATTGGTATTTGTGCTCGGATGCGTTGTAATACCCAGAAATTTCACAAGAAATTGAGACAGAGGATGAAAGAAGACTAGAAGAACAAAAAAAAAATCCAAAATAACAAAAAAAAAAAAACAAACGAAGAAAATTATAATTTATCATCAAAAAAAAAAAAACACCGAATACATTACATTACATTCCATACAAATCTCTACAACCACCATTTCAAGATTCAAGCAAACCAAACCATAAAAAAAAAAAAAAAGATGTCAAACAAGATCCGGGAATCTCGCCGACATGTCGCCTGGAACCTCGCCGAGATCTCGCCGACATGTCACCGGAACCTCGCCGAGATCTCGCCAAAAATCTTTCGCTCTCGCTCTCTCTTTAAACCAAATCGCACGACTTCACCCTCTCGAAACCCTCTTCTCTTCCCTCTTCCTTTCTTCCAGCGCACACCGCCGCCGCCACTCTCCTTCTTCTCTCCCTTCCTTGCCGCTGCAACTCTGCCACGGATCTCATCTCGCCACCGCCCTCTCTTCTCTCCTCCGCCACGGATCTCGCCTCCGCCGCCTTCCTCTTCTCTTCTCCGCCACTGCACTCGCCAATCTCTCGCCGCGCCTCCGATCTCTCGGTCTCTGCCCTCTGCATCTCACCTTCACTCTCTTCTTCTTCTTCTTCTTCTTCTTCTTCTTCTTCTTCTCTTTTCTTCCCCCTCTTTCTCTCTCTCCCCCTGTTTTTCTTCCTTCCGCCTGCAACCCATTTGATTTTTAATTTTTTTTATTTTCTTTTTCTTTTTCTTTTCTCTTCTTTCCCTGCAACTCTTTTGACTTTTATTTTATTTTTCTTTTTATTTTTCTTTTCTTTTCTTTTAAACAACTAACATATTATATAATATGATATATATATATATCTATATATATATATATATATCATACATACAAGTGTATTTTATTATTTTTATTATTTTTAAGCAACCAAAATGTTGTATAATATATTTATATATATATATATATCATACATACAAGTGTATTTTATTATTTTTATTATTTTTAAGCAACCAAAATGTTGTATAATATATTTATATATATATCATACATATAATACGTTATTACTTTTTTTTTTTAACCATTGCAACTCAATTATTTATTTTTAGCAATCAAGATATTATATAATATATTCATATGTATCATACATATTTTTTTTTACCAAGTGTTATTATTATTATTTAAAAAAAAAAATTAAATTACAACTCAAGTGTTATTATTTTTAGCAACCAAAATGTTATTTATATAATATATTTATATATATATATCACATATTGTACTATATCATGTTATACCATACACATCATTATATCATATCACATGGCACTATAATATGTTATTATATATATATATATACTTAGTTTAAACATCCAACCACTATATATATGTATATATATATATATATATGCATGTATATGTATATATCTCTACACTCATAATCGAGTAATTATATTAACAAATGTAATATACGTATACAGGTTGATTACAACGCGTGACGAGGAATTTAAGTAATTTGGAAATTAGCGATTCAGGTAGGGATGATTCTAGGTCTTCATAATATTTTATTTGATATATAGATAGGAATGTTAAATTAATTAGGTTCATAGTATTATTAGATTGCTTATGCATGCCTATTGTACATGATTATGTGTATGCAATGTTGTGATTGTTTAACCATGATGATATGTGTGTTAACATGATTTTTATTCTGATCAAATGATAATTGGATGCATGAAATTCATGTGGTAGTTGAATTCATTTATAAATTATAATGCCTGATAATGAAATGTATGATTTGGAATATTGGCATAGTGGATGCGTGAACACTATTATAATTGATTTTGAGACATAATACCATGTGTAGTGAAGTTGAATATATTTTATGAATGCGCTTAATATCGTGCTTATACCGTATGCATGATGTGAAATAACTAAAGAACACGATTAAGATAAGAATCACACATATGGGGCAGTTATTCTAAGGAATATCGCCAATGTTCTAATTTTTGGGCTGTGCCACCCTGAGTTTGATTTTCTAACGGTACGTGATTTGGAACGTGATAAAATGATCGACTCAAACAATATAATGTTGCAACGATTAATGTGTGAAACTTGTTTGTAATGTTCTTGTGTATGTATCACAATAAAATATTGTGAAGTGTTTAGATGACCCACTGGGCTTTCAAGCTCACCCCTCTTTTTTTATGCAGGTACTTAAGGGAATAAAATCGTGAGTCATGACATAATTCAGAGTAGTAGGGGTGGGTTAGTTAATTAGTATTATGAGACTGAATATTTTTATTTAATTTTTAAGGATGTATTATTTAAACGAATTGTATTGATAATTAAAATTCAATGAATATTATTACGGTCAGTAAGGACCCTGTGATTTATTTCACGTGTGAATGCCTTGGAATGGAATTCATTAATTCTATTGGATGATTATATTTTAATGTTGTGTCCATAATGGATGGACAAGGACAAGTACCCTCATGAAGATAAAGATTTTATGAGAAATTAAAGGTATTCGTTTATCTTAACTACTAAGTTGGTTGGAAGAATATAAACTCATAGTTTTACAAATTTTATTATTTATAAAATGGTTATGGGTTAAGATAGACGGATACGAGTAGCATCTCGATTTTCGGTGATATTTTATATAAAACTTAAATATTCATTGTTTTACAAAAAAAAAATTTGTCTTGAAAATCGGGGTGTTACAGTTTGGTATCAGAGCTTTAGGCTTTAGATCATGGGAAATGTTACAACAAATTTTGAGAAGTTTAGTATTTCTAAAGGTCACTTTATAACGTAAGATCGAGAATGAAAGTACAGTGGGTCTAACAAACTCAAAACTTTTAGGACATCGGTTAGAGACGAGAACTTGTTTGAAAACTGTTTGGTTAGAATCTGAGATCAGGATGAATCTTTTATTCTTGGTTCCAAAGCGGTATGGGACATGGAGGAATTTAAGGGTATTTGAGGAGTCTTGATCTTGGAGACTAGCAGGCCATGTTTGGTGAGTGACTAACAACTCTGGACGAGCTTGTATCGCTACGTTCAACTGGTATGGGATAGCTTGAACATAGAGGATACCTGGAAAGCCTTAGTTGGTAGGACATTTGCGCATTGTTTGGGTGTATTGAAGTTTCTTTGTGGAAGCTTATATCACCGGGCTAGAGTGGTATGGGACACTTGAATACGGAGGGTATAAGTGAAAGCTTGGGGATTTCTTTATACCATTGTTGTGTGGTATGTTGTTTGTTTGTTTGCTTGTCTTGTTTACATGTATCAAAATCAAATCCTGCACCCTGTGACAATCATGGATTGTGAAAATTTTATAAAACTTAGAAACTGAATCAATAGGATCATTTTATTTTCGAGAACTTAGAATTCTGAATTTAGAGTCACCCTAAACGAAAATAATTATCTCATGAAATACTAAAGATGAGTTGAAATTTTATAGATGGCTCCACCTCGAAGGATGAACACCAGGTCTGTGAGTGATCTCATAAGGGACACTGAACCTGCTGAGCAGACACAATCGACATCCGAATCTCAGCCGATGGAGCAGGAACATGCAAATCAAACAGTGAATGTTGACTCTGCTAGAACAGAGAACGTCCAACCTACAACAGTTCCAACCCCTGGAATTGTTTTGGGACCAGAACTGATGGCTGAATTTGTGAGGCAAGTCGTGGAACAGGTGACCAGACAGATGCCTAAACCTCAACTGAATCCAACAATTGTGGTGCAGAATAAACCAGGAGCTCGAAACATCAGGAGACCTGAAGAAAAGGAATGGGCAGATCAATTGAAAGACTTCCAACGTATGCATCCTTCGAAATTTGAAGGGAAACCGGATCCAAGGGAAGCTGACAAGTGGTTTCAGGAGGTTCAGGAACACCTGGAAGTTCTGGGAGTAACTGGTCCAAGAATGGTGGCAATTGCGGCTCACCAATTCATAGGTGAGGCCAAACATTGGTGGAGAATGGTTAAAGAAAGCCCTACAGTGGACGTGAACACTATGACCTGGGCGACTTTTGAAGAAATATTCTATGATAAATTCTTTCCCAAAGCGAACAGAAAAGAACTACAATCTGAATTTGTGAGACTGATACAGAGGAACATGACAGTGGCAGAATATGAGGCGAAGTTTATCGAACTTTCCAAATTTGCTCGTGAACTGGTCGCCAATGAACAGATGAAAGCTAGTAGGTTTGCAGAAGGTCTCAAATTGGAGATTAGAAAGCTGGTTGTTCCGATGAATCTAGAGACTTACAAAGAGGTAGTTGAACGAGCCCTGTTAGTAGAAAGAGAACTGAACCTACAAGAAACAATACGGAACAGGAACAAAAGGCCGCACGGACAAAATTCTGATTACCAGAGCAATCACAACAAGAGGCAGAATCTGAATAATTTCGGTGGCAATGGTAATATGTGGAACAGAAACACTTTCAACAATGGGAACCAGTAGAACATGGGACAAAATCCCAACAACGGATCAGGAGGGTCTAGGCATAATGGTGGACAACAGATGCAGCAAAATAATATTCGTGCACCCCAACAAAATAGAAATCAAGTAGTAGATAGTAGACTTTGCTTCAAATGCAACCGACCGGGGCATTTGGCACGAAACTGCACTACGCAAGGAGTTCGACAAAATTTTCGTCCGGGCAACTGGCAGAACAACAACAATGGGCAAGGACGAAATCAAGCCAATCGTCCGAGTTATAATCAGAACCAAATCCAAAACCAAAACCAAGGCAGAGTCTTTGCAATGACAGAAGGAAATCCTGAGCAAGAATTTGATGCAAACGAAGTGGTAGAAGGTACTTTCATTTTATTTCATGTTACAGTTAAAGTATTGTTTGATTCTGGAGCATCAAGGGCTTTTATTTCTGAAAACTTAGCCAGGAAACTACAACTTTCTACTGTACCTTTATCTATCGTTATGAAGATTTCAACTCCAGTAGGAGTAAACGTCCCAACAACTGAAAAATGTAGTTGTGACCTTAGAATTAATGATAAGCTGATTTCAGCTGAATTGATACTCTTACCCATTAATGATTATGATGTAATCTTGGGTATGGACTGGTTATCTGAATACCAAGCCCAGATCGACTGCCTTCGAAAGAAGATTACCTTGCGATTACCTTCGGGAGAGCTGTTAAAAATTTATGGGGATAAAAAGAAAATCCCGAGGAATATCATGTCCGCACTACTCGAATCTGTGAACCAAAAAGAGGAATTCAAAACCCTAACAGAAGTCGAGCCTCTAAAGACCTTGAGGAATTTAGAGGAGTACTTGGTCGTTAGAGACTTCCCTGAAGTGTTTCCCGAAGAATTACCAGGATTACCTCCTAAGCGGGAACTAGAGTTCAAGATAGAACTGTACCCTGGAACAGCCCCCATAGCCATGTCACCCTACAGAATGGCCCCTGGCGAACTAATCGAACTAAGGACCCAACTTGATGATCTTAGTGCGAAGGAATTTATCCAGCCGAGCCAATCACCCTGGGGAGCACCAGTATTGTTTGCCAAAAAGAAAGATGGGTCGATGAGACTGTGTATTGACTACAAAAAATTAAATCAAGTCACAATCAAGAACAAGTACCCCCTTCCCAGAATAGATGATTTGTTCGATCAACTGAGGGGAGCAACTTGTTTTTCCAAGATCGACCTAAGGTCCGGTTATCACCAACTTAGAATCAAAGAGTCAGATATACCGAAGACAGCATTCAGGACTAGGTATGGACACTTTGAATTCAGAGTCATGCCATTTGGACTCACTAATGCACCAGCAGCATTTATGGACCTCATGAATAGGACGTTTAGGCCTTATCTAGACAAATTTGTAGTGGTATTTGTTGATGATATTTTGGTTTATTCGAAGACCAATGAGGAACATCAGGAACACCTTACAGTAGTTTTGGAAACATTGAGGCGAAATGAATTGTATGCCAAATTTGAAAAATGTGAATTTTGGATGAAGTCAGTCAAATTTTTGGGCCATGTAGTGTCATCAGAAGGGATATCCGTAGATCCAACAAAAGTTGAAGCAGTAATGAACTGGGAAAAGCCAAAGTCAGTGACAGAAATTAGAAGCTTTTTGGGACTAGCTGAGCCTATGACGAAGCTAACAAGGAAGGATGCCAAATTTAGCTGGGATGAGAAATGTGAGAATTCCTTTCAGGAGTTGAAGAGACGATTAACCATAGCCCCAATATTGATCACTCCTGCATGTGGCGACCCCGCGCCCCGAACCACCAACCCCACAGGGAATGGCATGCGGAATGCCGGGGCGGGACGCCCGGCGTAGGCATCTCCGACCACTCCTCAACTCCCGTGAGGTGGTTGAGACCCTACGAGCCTTATCTCAAACAACGACATAATATCAAAAGGTACTAAACAAAACTACCCACTGTATTAATCATCAAAGACGAGATAATCCATAAAAATGAACCATAAATAAAATCATAATTCCTACAGTCCATTAAAAATTGACATACACATAAAGTCCAAAATTGTGGGTACAAATAAAAAAAACCGTCATGTGCCCACATGGTCTATCTAGCAAGTCCCAACTCACCCATACTAAAATGTGGTAAGTATTATAATTACATAATCCAAAATATAATACTTCATAATATAAAACACAATTCAATCAAAATGCCTCTCAACTCACATAGAGGACTTGGATTCTCTCGCAGGCAAGGCCCTCAAGATATGACTACTCCCTTGCCCTTATTCGGGACAGAAGGACCTGAAAGAGGAAAATGAGGGTGAGCCAACGATGCCCAGTGAATAGAATTCAAATATGCTATCAATACTCATCAATAAAAACCATGTATGCATGTCAATGTGTAGCATGATTAAAAGCTCATAACATATAGATATCAAGCATTTATAATAAGTTCGATGCAAGTAAAAGTTTATCAATTTGGATCCACATTCCACATGCCTTGGGTTACTAGTCCACGTCTATTTCGCCGTGCCGTTGATCCCAATCATGTTTACTTGGGTTACTAGTCCACGTCTATTTCACCGTGCCGTTGATCCCAATCATTTCCTTCTTAAAACCCTCCTATGACAAGGTCAAGTCCCCCTATTAGCCAGATAGATGGGCCCAACCAAAGTCATAAGGTTTTCTCAAATCAATGCATCATTCAAAACATTAGAACACATTCATGCTTTCAACATACAATATATATAAGTGATATGATGACATAAATGATATAATCATAAGTGAAGCCTACTCACAACCAAGCCTCGCGAGAGTATTTAATCACACACGACCACCAAACCGAATCAACCCAATCAAGATCCTGAAACATACATCAATATCCTACCATACATCAATTTCTATGCTCAATTACATAGACATTACAAATCAACCCTAAATCAGCCCACATATAATTAATAGGCCTAAATCCCATTTAATCCCATCATTCAACTCAAATCACATGACTTAGGCCTCTAATGCATAGTTCTCATTCATAAACCATTCTATTAATCAAAAATACTGATTTTCAATTCCTTAGGCATAAACATGTCCAAATTTGGGTCACTTGATCACAAGTAGGCCTAACCCATGATATGGTCACAACCACCAAATCAGTAGCATAATCAACCCTAATCATGCTTAATTAAACATAAGTTGCATCAATTCAATGATTCTAAGCCAAAAGCATCAAAAGCCCTAAAATATGAAATTTTCCATACTTAGGCCATATTGTCGATTTACACTAGGTCGCCATGTTCAGCCATGTATATCACTGATTTTGCATCATGGGTTCATCCACAATGGCAACTAGGTCAACATAGTTGACATGCAAGCTATTTGGAAAGGTCTAAGTTCATATTCTAAATGTAGGTCTAATACAAACAACCCTACCAATTCTTCACATGTATTATTCTGTTCAGATGTATCAATCTACCAACAGAAATATGTAATCACAAAATCAACCGTACAGATTGAAGTATGTGAAGAAACAAACCTTCTGTCCAAATATCAGCCCAATCAAACGGTGGACCGAAAAGATATGTATCTTTGATGAGCAAGTGTCTAATCAGACAGTTTCTCCTTTCCTGCTGCAAATACCCAAACTCAGATGGCTATATCACACAAAATAATTAACGTATAAATATTTCCACCGTTCAGAATACAGAAATATCTGTTGTAAACTACATACTCAAATTTGATATCCATCCAACGGTACGTTGAGGAGATCTACAAGTTTTACCGAAACGGAACGAGAAACCCAGAAATTCCGACCAGCTTTGTTTCAGAGGTTATATCTCTTAGCACAAGCTTCTAATTACGATCTCCACCGTTCAGAATGTATAAATATCAGTTATAAACTACATACCCAAATTTGATAACCATCTAACGGTAGATTTAGGAGATCTATAAGTTTGAGCGAAACGGTGCGAGAAATCTAGACTTTCCGACCAGCTTTGTTTGAGAGGTTAGATCTCTTAGAAGAAACCTCTGATCAAGATCTCCACCGACCAGAATGAAGAACCATAAGCTACGAGTGTGCTGATAAAATTTGAGCTCAATCTGACCGTAAATTCCAAAGATCCACTTCTTTGATGAAAATCTCGCAGGGTTCTTACTCCTGCAACTCTCTCCTTCTTTCTCTTCTTCTTTCCTTTCTCTTCTTTTCTTTCTCTTCTTCTTTCTTTTCTCTCCACTCACCTCTTTCTAGCACTTCCTTGATTCCCTCCTTGATTCTCTCCTTGATTCTCTCCTTGTTTTCCTCTCCTTGGTTCCCTCCACTCATTCTAGCACTTCCTTGAAGAAGACAAGTGGGCATTGGACACTTGTCCACTTTCATGCACCAACCTTCACATGTGTTGGTCTCATACTACCCATACCAACCACATGTATTTTAAATGTCCAATCCATTTAATACACCAAATCTTCAATTTCATTTATCCTTTTATTCCATCAATCCTAACCCATATCAATTCATGGTTTAATGAGCCCATGCATAAATAATAACATATGCATTAAACTTTAATTTAACATGACTCATATACAATTTATGATACATATATTTATATACATTATCAAGCATTAACTATACAAACATTAAACAATCATCAAACAAACACCAAACATATCAAGGCAACACATAGAGTTTGGGCAAAATACAATTGGGTTATGGGCTAGATGAAATAATTTTCGGGGCGTCACACTGCAAGCGGAGTCGGTTATGTTATTTACACTGATGCTTCTAGGAATGGTCTTGGCGCTGTTCTGATGCAGGAAGGTAAAGTGGTTGCTTATGCTTCTAGGCAACTGAAGACTCATGAACAGAATTACCCGACTCATGATTTAGAATTGGCTGCCATTGTATTTTCCTTGAAGATATGGAGACACTATCTTTATGGAGAGAAATTTGATCTATACTCTGATCATAAGAGTTTGAAGTACATCTATACACAAAAAGAGTTAAATTTGAGGCAAAGGAGATGGATGGAATTGCTGAATGATTATGATTTTCAACTGCATTATCACGCAGGGAAAGCCAACGTAGTCGCAGATGCTTTAAGTCGAAAATCGTATAAGAACGATCCAGAGAAAGCTCAGATGTACCAATTGATTGAAGATTATAATTTGGGCGTACAAAAAGGTGACTATCACATTTTCTTATATAATATGAGCTGCAAGCCAGACCTACTACATCAAATTAAGGAAGGTCAAGCTCAAGATAGAAAATTGATAAAATGGGTGGCAGATGCACGAGCCAATAATGGAAATAAAAATTTCAAGATCGATTCAGAAGGGTTATTAAGGTTCAGAGATCGAATTTGTGTACCTAGAATTGAAGAAATTAAAACGATCTTATTTGATGAGGCACATCAGACAAAATATACTTTACATCCTGGTGGAAATAAGATGTACCAAAATTTGAAGAAAAACTACTGGTGGAAAGGTATGAAAAGAGATGTAGCCAAATATGTGTCTAAATGTCTTACATGTCAGCAAGTTAAGGCCGAACATAAAAGACCATCTGGATTGTTACAACCTTTAGAAATCCCTGAATGGAAATGGGATAACATAGCAATGGATTTCGTCAGAGCTCTTCCTCGAAATCAGAAAGGTGAGGATAAAGTTTGGGTCATTGTGGATCGACTTACTAAAGTGGCACACTTCTTGCCTATTAAATCCACAGATACGATTGGTAAACTGGGTGAGCTGTATGTGAAAGAGATTGTGAAGCTACATGGAGTACCCAAATCGATAGTGTCAGATAGAGATGCCTTATTCACATCTCGATTCTGGCAGAGCTTACAGCGGGAATTGGGAACCAAATTAACCATGAGCACCTCCTATCATCCTCAGACCGATGGTCAATCCGAAAGGGTTATTCAGATCTTAAAAGACATGTTGAGAGCTTGTGTACTGGATTTCAAGGGAAATTGGAGTAAATACTTACACCTAGCAGAGTTTGCTTATAACAATAGTTACCAGGCAAGTATACAAATGGCTCCATATGAAGCTCTATATGGACGACCATGTAGGTCACCATTGTGTTGGGCTGATTGGGAAGATAAGGTACTTATAGGACCTGATATGATAATGGAAATGAACGAAAAAGTGAAGTTGATCCAGAAAAGGCTAGTCACTGCACAGAGCAGGCAGAAGAGCTACGCAGATAAGAGGCGCCGACCTCTAGAGTTCCAAAAAGGTGATAAGGTATTTCTGAGAATAAGCCCACAAAAAGGCATCATGAGGTTTGGTAAGAAAGGGAAGTTATCGCCGCGATTCATCGGTCCGTTCAAGATCAGTGATCGAATTGGTGAGAATGCTTACAAACTAGAATTACCAACTAGTTTATCTGCCATCCACAATGTGTTCCACGTGTCGATGTTGCGAAAATATGAACCAGACCCTTCCCACACCATCGATTGGAAAGACGTGAAAGTACAAGCTGATGCCACCTATGAAGAAGGACCCTTACAAATCCTAGATTGGAAAGTTCATAGCTTGAGGAACAAAGACATTCTATTAGTTAAAGTATTGTGGAAGCATCATGGGGTTGAAGAAGCCACTTGGGAACCTGAAAGTGAAATGAGGGCCAAATACGCCGACTTATTCTAAAGAACACTCTAGGTTTTGAGATACAACTGGTCAACAGTGGAAAGCGTGGAACATCATCAAGTAAGTAAGCTTATACTTTAATTTCGGGACGAAATTTCTTTTAAGAAGGGAAGGTTGTAATACCCAGAAATTTCACAAGAAATTGAGACAGAGGATGAAAGAAGACTAGAAGAACAAAAAAAAATCGAAAATAACAAAAAAAAAAAAACAAACGAAGAAAATTATAATTTATCATCAAAAAAAAAAAACACCGAATACATTACATTACATTCCATACAAATCTCTACAACCACCATTTCAAGATTCAAGCAAACCAAACCATAAAAAAAAAAAAAAGATGTCAAACAAGATCCGGGAATCTCGCCGACATGTCGCCTGGAACCTCGCCGAGATCTCGCCGACATGTCACCAGAACCTCGCCGAGATCTCGCCAAAAATCTTTCGCTCTCGCTCTCTCTTTAAACCAAATCGCACGACTTCACCCTCTCGAAACCCTCTTCTCTTCCCTCTTCCTTTCTTCCAGCGCACTCCGCCGCCGCCACTCTCCTTCTTCTCTCCCTTCCTTGCCGCCGCAACTCCGCCACGGATCTCATCTCGCCACCGCCCTCTCTTCTCTCCTCCGCCACGGATCTCGCCTCCGCCGCCTTCCTCTTCTCTTCTCCGCCACTGCACTCGCCAATCTCTCGCCGCTCCTCCGATCTCTCGGTCTCTGCCCTCTGCATCTCACCTTCACTCTCTTCTTCTTCTTCTTCTTCTTCTCTTTTCTTCCCCCTCTTTCTCTCTCTCCCCCTGTTTTTCTTCCTTCCGCCTGCAACCCATTTGATTTTTAATTTTTTTTATTTTCTTTTTCTTTTTCTTTTCTCTTCTTTCCCTGCAACTCTTTTGACTTTTATTTTATTTTTCTTTTCTTTTCTTTTAAACAACTAACATATTATATAATATGATATATATATATATATATCATACATACAAGTGTATTTTATTATTTTTATTATTTTTAAGCAACCAAAATGTTGTATAATATATTTATATATATATCACATATTATACTATATCATGTTATACCATACACATCATTATATCATATCACATGGCACTATAATATGTTATTATATATATATATATATATATATATATATATATATATATATATATACTTAGTTTAAACATCCAACCACTATATATATGTATATATATATATATATATATATATATATATATATATATATATATATATATATATACATGTATATGTATATATCTCTACACTCATAATCGAGTAATTATATTAACAAATGTAATATACGTATACAGGTTGATTACAACGCGTGACGAGGAATTTAAGTAATTTGGAAATTAGCGATTCAGGTAGGGATGATTCTAGGTCTTCATAATATTTTATTTGATATATAGATAGGAATGTTAAATTAATTAGGTTCATAGTATTATTAGATTGCTTATGCATGCCTATTGTACATGATTATGTGTATGCAATGTTGTGATTGTTTAACCATGATGATATGTGTGTTAACATGATTTTTATTCTGATCAAATGATAATTGGATGCATGAAATTCATGTGGTAGTTGAATTCATTTATAAATTATAATGCCTGATAAGGAAATGTATGATTTGGAATATTGGCATAGTGGATGCGTGAACACTATTATAATTGATTTTGAGACATAATACCATGTGTAGTGAAGTTGAATATATTTTATGAATGCGCTTAATATCGTGCTTATACCGTATGCATGATGTGAAATAACTAAAGAACACGATTAAGATAAGAATCACACATATGGGGCAGTTATTCTAAGGAATATCGCCAATGTTCTAATTTTTGGGCTGTGCCACCCTGAGTTTGATTTTCTAACGGTACGTGATTTGGAACGTGATAAAATGATCGACTCAAACAATATAATGTTGCAACGATTAATGTGTGAAACTTGTTTGTAATGTTCTTGTGTATGTATCACAATAAAATATTGTGAAGTGTTTAGATGACCCACTGGGCTTTCAAGCTCACCCCTCTTTTTTTATGCAGGTACTTAAGGGAATAAAATCGTGAGTCATGACATAATTCAGAGTAGTAGGGGCGGGTTAGTTAATTAGTATTATGGGACTGAATATTTTTATTTAATTTTTAAGGATGTATTATTTAAACGAATTGTATTGATAATTAAAATTCAATGAATATTATTACGGTCAGTAAGGACCCTGTGATTTATTTCACGTGTGAATGCCTTGGAATGGAATTCATTAATTCTATTGGATGATTATATTTTAATGTTGTGTCCATAATGGATGGACAAGGACAAGTACCCTCATGAAGATAAAGATTTTATGAGAAATTAAAGGTATTCGTTTATCTTAACTACTAAGTTGGTTGGAAGAATATAAACTCATAGTTTTACAAATTTTATTATTTATAAAATGGTTATGGGTTAAGATAGACGGATACGAGTAGCATCTCGATTTTCGGTGATATTTTATATAAAATTTAAATATTCATTGTTTTACAAAAAAAAAATTTGTCTTGAAAATCGGGGTGTTACATGCATGTTCAGCTAATTGATACTCATATTCAGATAGTAAAATTAATGATGAGACGAGTATGATATCAGTATGAAAGATTCTGGACTTGGTAATATAGATTGTGTTAAATGAAGATGGGATTCAAATGGTATCTTATGGGTTATGGGTAGAAATGATACCATTTGGATAACCATTAGTGGACTGATAAGTCTGCGTATTCTTTCAATGAACACCAGAATTCTTTTGATAGACTGAGCATATTGTATATGTGTGAGATAGGGAGATTTGATGGGAGTACTTAGATATTTGTCATGTCGGATTATGATCCGAAGATTGTGTTGAGATTTGATATATGATGCAGACTCAATTTAGTACTCATCTCCTTCTTAGTGTGATATTGTATTCTCAGACTGGCTGACAGACTGAGAGAGTGACTTTGATGCTTGCGAGCATGCTCAGGTCTGATATACTGGAATATTGGTGGAAGTTGGAAGGAATATCTTATTTGTATAAACTTATGTGTATAAGGATAATAACATAATGATGGCACTCTAAAGGTTTTATAATAAGCCTTATAAATCTCCAACTTGTTGATTTGAAAGTATGGAGTTATTGTTATTAGTGCCAGAGGATATTAACTTGTGGCGGACTCAGTTTTGTTGAGGGTCTTACCACAAAAAAGCCAAATGAGATGTGGGATAAAAGAACAACGTGCACCGCAATCTGTTGGACCATTTGAGATTCTTGATAGGATAGGTCCATTGGCTTACCGATTTGCTCTGTCACAGTTGCTAGGTGTCCATACTATTTGCTATATATTGATGTTGAGGAAATATCAGTCGAATTCCATATATTGTATGGATGTAACTCAACTCTAAGTTGGGGAGGATACCACGTATCAAGAAGAGCAAACATGGGAGAGGAAATATAAAATGCGGGAGCAGTTTTCTGGAATTGAGTATCACTTGAGGAATAGCCCTTGATTCTAAATTTCGAGGACGAAATTCCTTAAGTTGGGGAGATTGTAACATCCCGTAGTTTTAATTAACTACGTACGTCGAAGTATGCGTATATCAAAATGTATAATACACGTATAAGTACCTTTAAAGTCATGTGTACATGTGACAAAAGAACTTGAAACTGTCAAAAATGAGTTCGGAATGTGATTTTAAATAGAACTCGATTTACAACACGTGTATGTCTCATGTGGAGTGAGTGTATAGAAGAAGAAGAATGAATAAAAATTATACATATAAAATTTAAAATAAAACACTGTTCATTTGCGGGCACTATTCGGAATAGTTCCATGAACAGTAAAAAAATTAAATGTTAAATGAGTTGCTGAATGAAAAAAAAACAGAGAGAAGAACGGACGGAACGAAAGAAGAAGGAAGAGAGGAAAAAGGAAAGAACGCAGGATTCGCACCCAATCGGGCCTCGCGGTAAGTGATTTTCACTCTCTTTCTTCGTGAAATTACTATCTAAGCTAGATGTAACGAGTCTAGCGGAGTAATTTTAGCTGTGGGAGCCGTTTTACGACGTTTTGACAAATTGGGGTTTTGACCCAACGTGAATGAAAATCCGCTAGGAAGATAGAAAAACACTCCCTAGACTGTAGGGACCCCGAATATGTGGTTAGATTCCCTTTATATGTTCATTTGAAATTTTTATAGCTGTTGGAAGTTAGCATGTATATTGGGGACTTTTTGAATCATACCCGATGAAACGCCAGTTTAAGGCTATAGAATGGTAGAATGCACTGTTGCGACTGCATTGATGCTACTTTCATGATTTTTGGAGACCGTTTGACAATTGTAGTACAATTTACATCTTTCGAATGATTAGTGATGACGTGAACAGTGATGTGAATACTACTATGAACAGTGATGTAAACAGTGAACAGTGATGTGAACAGTATGTGTGAATCGAATGGAACTCTATTTTCACTGTTCGGACATATCTAGATTGACCACATAAACGAGATAGTAGTTTCTTTAACTGCTTATGAGTCCTAAATGAATTTATTATTAGTGATTTGAAGTGAGTTGAGAAATTAAATATGAATAAATGAAATTGAATTATGGAGTGATTGTGACAGGTTAAATTAGTTGGATTCAACTTGGAGCTGGACTCGAAAGCGACGATGATTGGGTTTAAGTTGAACGTGTTGTACTGTGAGTATAGTTTCATTGATTTGGTTCTTGTATGGCATTGTACATAGATAAATTGTTTGATTTTATGCATGTTATATTATCGTAATGCATCGAGTTTTATGGATCATGCAAACTGATTTTAGCAATTGGAGTTTGTAATGATGTCATTTCGTTAGGAATTAGACCCGGATGAGGTTTTGCGAGTCCTCATTGTTAGTAGGTCTGTCCTAATAAGAGTTGCGATTCTTGAAATGACTGTGCATTGGGTAAGGAGAGGCGGTGGATACCTTGTAACGACCATACAAGGGTTAGACTCGCTCTCTTGCCTTGAGGATGAGGGAGATTGTACATTGTGTTATTGAAAACTCATGCCATTTATGTTGTTGACATGTATATTATATTCGTTGAATGATGCATGTGTGAATAAGTGTTTGAAATGATTTTAAATGTCATATTTTTCTAAATGTATATATTTTTCATCTCACGAACTATATTCACTGAGCTGTTGTTTGCTCACTTCATTTCCTCCAATATTTCAGGTATTGAGTCGAAGGGAAAAGGAAAAAATCCGTGAGTGATAACCACATGAGCCTTCGTCTGGTATGTGTATGTATGCTTGGAGGAAATAAGTTATATTTTTGTTATTTTGATATGTATACTTATCACACTATATATATATATATATATATATATATATATATATGTATTATCATCTAGATGGGATGTGTGGGCATATATATAGCTTAATATATTGGATGATGAAATGAAAAGTTGATATGTGAATGATTATAGATGTCTTTGTTGGATTTGATTTGTGATATCTCAGGAAAAACAAAAGTGAAATGTTCATTTTATTGGGAGGTGTAGTCAAAAATTTGGAAATAGTGGAGAATTATTGTGAAGGTTCGTTGAGGCTGACAGTGTATTGTATACTGTATATGGGTATGTACAATGTATAATACATTGTGTCGGTCATGACATCAGCAAACGTCAGGGGCGTCGTGACAGGCGGTGTGTCCATTTTCCCGTCATGCGCTTGGTCGAGGTTGAGTTTGATCATTTTTCTTTGTTCTCGTTCATTAACACCATCCATGTAGAGTGGAAAGATCATTGGCAGGTGGTTTGTTTAGCGGTGTTGTGGTCGTTGTGGAAAGAAAGGAATGCTAGGGTTTTTAAGAAAATTGAACTCTAGTCTTCAGAAGTTTGGGAAAAATTATTTTTGCTACCTTCTTTTTGGGTTGGTAATTGCAAGTTGTCTAAGGGTTTTGCTCTGAGCGATTGGCTCAGAGGATCGAGCAAATTTGTTCATTCGTAGAGGTCATGTTTGTTTTGGGCGCTTTGTATAGCTTTTGCTTTGTGATTTCTAAAAATTAATAACGTCAAAAAAAGAACTACACAAAAAACTGGCCCGAAGACGTAAGAGACCATTTGAAACAGTCCGCCTCTAAAGACAATCTAACGTTATCCAAGAGAGCGGAGAGATCAACAAGTTGTGATAAGGCCTGAGAAGACAGAGGTCTAGAGAAACGGAAGTTCCCAAATGGAGATGAATTGATAAAGACGAGGAAAACAATTGATAAAGAGAAGCAATTGGCATGTTATGAAGGCTAGACAATTGATAAAAACGAGGAAAACAAGAAGCAAGGGGGGCATCACCACACCAAATATCTTCCCAAAATTGGAAAACTAGGCCATTACCAACGGACCGCGACAAATGAGGGGAGAAAATAGGGAGAAGGGAATGAATAAAGAAGAGCCACGAATGCTTTTGATAACTCTAACCCACAAGGAATCCTTATGTTACGAAAGCCTCCATGCACAACCATTTTGACGCCAACACCTCATTCTTTTTCACTATATTTCTCAATCACCAACCAACCTTTGCCCACTAGTTTCTGCACCACCTTCCAATTAACCAGATAACAATTACTCTGATCATTCACCCTTTTTCATAAAAAAGATTAATATAGACAATTAGACATAGAAGTGTTGAACGATAAAACAAGCAAAAGCTTTCAAATGGAAGATTTTTAAACCTTCCACATTGTTGACATTGCCCTTGGATTGTCTCAAATTACATAAATGATCCAACAACTTTCAAAAAAAATGTTAATAAAGTGTATTTAAAAAATATGTTAGTCAAATATTAATCTTATAGCCTGATGTATATGACTATGGTGAAATTTTCAATGAATGAGAATATTCTTTTAGAAATTATCAGTCGTAGCCAACCAAATGGAATTTCTTACCATTCGGTTAATCATTACAAGAAATTTATATATAACTGGTCAATTTTCTTGCAAACCGAGCTTGGCACCTTGAGGCATTATGTAGAATAGTTGAGGTCACTGATTGAATCAAGGTGGACCTTGCTGGCATATTGAGAAGCTTCAATTTCTAGCCCGCTAGCTTTTTCTCAATTTTGTCAATCAGAGGTTAAAAAGTGCCTTTGTCAACTTTATCATACAAATATCCTCTCAGTCAATTCACTTGCAATGCCACTTGTCTCTATGCAGTTTTGGGTTGCTTCAACTATCTTTTTCACTTAAATCGAGAAGTTTCAAACCACAGAAGCGTTGGTCTTTCTTCTCGACCTCTCCGCCACCAGATTTTTCTTTCTTTTCGTCATCTTTCTTCTTGGCGCCACCGACCGCGGTTGGTTTCTTGTCTCCGCTGTCTTTCTTCGGTGGAAAGTTTTCAACGCTTCTCTTCAACTCTCTTTGAGCATTTTCTAGGGTTTCAAACAACATTTTCGTTTGTTCTGCGATCTCCAAGGCTTTGCGTTTGTTGGAAGAGTCAAAGAGTTGAGGTGAAGAAGAAGAAGGGGTTCGCAAGGTTGAAAAAGGGGGTTTTACATGCAGACCAAGGTTTCATACGTTAGACAAAAAGAGAGTTGCAGTGGTTTCGCAAGGTTGAAGAAAGGGGTTTTTGAGTGACTCTAGGGCTTTCGGCCTTGTAGCTCACCGTTGCTATCCTCTCTGCCAAGAGAAGACAGTAGAGAGAAGCGAAGAAGGAGAAACCTCGCCTTTACCGCCTGGGGTTTCTCTAAGCAGCAATGGCGAGGATGTAAGATGTAGGATAATTAGGATAGTAGTTTGTAGTGCCCTATTTTTAACCGTGGTACTGGTTAGGATTTTATGTAAAAAAAGGGTTTTTGTGAGGGTTGTATCCTGTCGGGTTTTACTCGTTTTCACATAAGCGTTTATGTTCACCGTTGCCTACGCTAATCTTTTATCTGTTGGCAGGATGTACTCCTTAGAGATTTGATATTATGGTAATGAAATAGAACTTTGACAAACTTAATCCTACAAGAGTGAAAGACCTAAATACTTCCCCCAACAAAATACATAAGATTATTGTGATCATCAGATCCAAATAAACTTCTTTTAATTTGGATCTTGCAAACTGAACTTGGAACACTTTTATTATATATGTGTATAAACAGAAATTACAAAAACCACTTACAAGTTACAACATACTTATTTTATTATTACAAGGAAACACCCACCATAATTAAGACACTCTTATGTGTTCCAAAGTCGACTAATTAAAAGAGAACATTTACTACTCAATCCCCAACTTCTTCTGGAGTTCCAAAACGAACTCATAAACCTTATGCTGGTCGGGAAGGGTTTTCTTCACACTCTCCTTCTCCATGCACATCTTTGCCCAACCCACTAGCCTTGGAAACTCCTCCTCTATATTGAAATTCCCAAACTTCTCGTAAGTATAAAACCTAGAGTAGAATGGCAAGAGAGCCACATCTACAAACCCGAAATTCTCACCACCAAAATACTTCTTCTCACCAAGTTCTTGTTCCAACAATTTCAACCCTTCCATCAGCTCCTTCTTTGCCTTCTCTTGCTCTTCCCCTTTGCTCATACAAAGCCTCTTTCCAGAGTCATACACCTTCTTGTCTACATAATCTGCCCAGAACGTCGCTATGGCATGCTTGTAAGGATCAGAAGGAAGAAGAGAAGGAGATTTGTTGCTCCAAGCTTCATCTATGTATTGAACAATTACAAGGGATTCACAAATGGGTCTGCCCTTGTGGATCAAAACTGGGATTTTTTTGTGAACTGGGTTCAATTTTAGCAGAACAGGGCTCTTTACAAACAGGTTTTCTTCCTTGTATTGGTATTCTATGCCCTTTTCGGCTAAGGCCAATCTGACCCTCATTCCAAATTGGCTTGGCCAGAAATCAAGTAGAATTACTTCATGATGATCTGCCATTACTATTACTGTGAAGGATCTGATGATATTGAGCTGATAATATGTAGTAAAAACTTCAGCAATTAGGTTTGTTTGAAGATGGAAAGAAAAGGGAGGAGATTAAGAAGTATTTATAGTATTTGTTTGAGGCTTGAAATTACTGTGGATGATATGTAGGATTACTTTGGAGAACGACGGTAAGTGTTGATGTTAATGTAATTGATGATGAAGAAGGGTGCGTACGATCTTCTATTTGAATTGCTGAGGTCATGGCCTACGTCAAAATTGGACCTTTGTGAATTTATTGAGCCGGTTTCTTATTAATTAAAAAAAATGCTAATTTAATTTTAAATATGTAAAATATGTAATTATTAATGATTTAATAGATATATATATATGTAATTATATATTTAAATTTTTTTATAATTAAATTAATATTTTTAATTAATGATATTTTCTAACTCTATGTAGTTTGTCTGCTGTAAGAGTTTATATAGTAGCTTCCGTGGCCAACTAATGTATGGCCAACGTATCTACCCTTTTTCCTTTTTTTTAAATCGATTTTAAGTTTGCTTTTTGCATTTAATGCAACTGTAATTATCAATGCTCATTTATTATTTAAAAAAAGTTAATTTAAGTGTAAAATATTGTAATTATATATGCATATTTATTTGATTATTTATTATATATTTTAAGATGTATAAAATATTAATATTTGATAGATATATATAGGTAGTTGCACATGTAATTTTAAGTTAGATAAATATTTTTCTTATTAGTTTACCCTTAAAACTTAACAACCTTAAAAAGCTGAAAATGTTATACTTTTTCTTTTAAAGTACGATTTTAATGCTTAATTATTTAAGTATTTTTATTTATTTATATGCAGATAAAAGTGTAAAAACTTCAAGACGAATTTTGTGCGCTCAAGGAAAAACCTTTAGCATTTTTGTACATGTCAATATGTCGTTTTATTTTTATATTAATTTATTTTTTATAAAGCCGAAAATAGTTTTTCTTTTTTCTTTTTTTTCAATAAAGTGCTTTTCATTCTTACATTTTATTTCAAAACTGCATTAGGCTTGACAAAAAAGAAATGTTTTGTACTTAGTTCATTCTTGTGGTAGAAACTGGCTTTCTTTTTATGTATAAAATTCGAAAAGAACGTCAACAAAGCACCGTCACAAGTTCACAACAATTTTGAAATCTTGACAATCACACCTCCCTGTTCTCCAATTCTCTCTTGGGTGAAAGTGTATGACTTTCGTTAACTTAAAAAAAAAAGAAAAAAAAGAGAGTAGTATATGACTCTCCTTAAGGTGAGCAGAAATTTTGTTAGGCTTAAGTGGGAGCGCGGAGAAAGCTTGCAGTAATTAATTTTTACAAATGTCATTTTAGAGCGTTTGGCAAATGCATAATTACGTTTTTTAGCGTTTTGAAAAGCTGCCTCCTCCTATTTTTTTTATTTGGTAATTGCATTTGATAAATCATGCTTTCGGGTAAAAACGCAATACGTCTCCCAAAGAGAGCCTTTGTGCCCCTTATTCTAGTCCTGCAAAGCCTACTTGCATGTTGCTCCTTTGGTTTGTTGTTATTGTATCGACCTATAAACCTTTATTGGGGGTCTCAATTACCTCTAATTGATCAAGGGACTCGCCAAGTCACGCGTGTACACTAACTGACTGAACGCACGCACGCGCGTCAACCCCTATAATTTGAGAGGCGGAGTATTTTGCAGGGTCTACAAAGAAGACTGATCAGAAGGAAAAAATTATAAAATTATAATGTCATGTTTATCATAGATATAATGTAGTATGCGCCATATAATAATCTGACATGGGAAAATGATTTATAGTTTAGTTAGTAATCATACATGGGAAAATGTTCTCTTCAAAAAAAAAAAATGTTAAGTGCTAGTACACTTGGAACGTATACTACTTTACAACAACAGATATCATCCATTATAGGGGAATTAGGGGAATCGATGTAAGGGAAAAACACATGATTCAAGAATGTAAATGTGCATAATGGGTGGGTTGGTTTGCCAGCACGAAAAGGGGACTCGAGACGAGACAGATTGAAGACTTCGATCATGGGTTCGAGTCCAGTCTCGGTCAAATTCTGAATAAAAGAGGTGGCTATAAATCATTGTAGAACCTTAAACTCTAAAAAAACTAGTTTCGATCTAAAAGGTAGGAGGACTCTTGCGGGTCGAAAAATTAGTAAAAAAAGAAAGTCATTATAATTATCAAAGTATATGACTAAAGTATGTTTATGTAGTATAATATACCCCATATATTATGCTTAAAACACACTTTAGAATCACAATTATGTTCAAAAATTATTTTGGTTAGTAATAGCCCTATTTAGGATAGCTTCTAAGATTTGAGCGATAAGTATTTTTTTTCAGACATAAGTGTAGTAGAAGGCGGTAAGAAGGTGCTTTGTTAAAATATCAAAAATTACATTTTCTCTTTATTCCAAATGCCCTAGTTAGTACGTTTTGTTAAAATTTTTGCCGCCCGTTGTCGGGTTGCGTAACTAAACAGGGCCGATATATGTTTCCAGATACTTATATATAATAATAATAATAAACTTAAAAAGATGTGGTCACTATCCTGTGTCTCTCCATGTAGGAGATTGAAGGTTGAGAGGTCCACTTGTCTCAACGGATTAATCACACGAATGTGCCAGATATATACAGTTTGATTATAACAAAAGGTAAAATAAATAGAAATAATAAGAAAATTTCTTATTATTGCTGTGCCTCAGCAATAAATTCAAAAGAGCATTTAAAAGCCACAAAATGGTTAGTTGGTTTAACTTGAAAACGTCAATATTTCCCAGTCTTCCCAAATGAAACTTTCTATGGTCGTCCATAATATAATCAGCTGAGAAATATTTTCACAATCTAAAATTTATAATTAAAATCATATTTATGTTGATACGGTAATTGGTGAGTGAAACATTTTTTTTTCACGCTAAATTAATGTATTATTAGATGAGTTTGAGTATAAACTTAAATACACGTCTGGAGTCGGTTTAACACTATAATTAATAAGGTACCGCCCAATAAATCCACAAAGGTCCAACATTGCCGTAGGCCATGACCTCTGCAATTCAAATAGAAGAAGATCCTAGACACCGTTCTTCATCATCAATTACATCAACACTTGGACGTCTCAATCTTTCTCGAAAGTACTCCTATATCTCATCCACACCGTAATTTCAAACCTCTAACAACCATAAATACCTCTCAATATCTTCCCTCTTAATCTTCAAACAAGCCTAAGTATTTAAGTTGTTATATATTTTATCAGCTTGATCATCGTCCGATTCTTCACAAAATAGTAGTAGCAATGGCAGATGAATTGAGTCTACTTGATTTCTGGGCAAGCCCATTTGGGATGAGAGTGAGATTGGCCTTAGCAGAGAAGGGCATAGAGTACCAATACAAGGAAGAAAACCTGCAACAAAAGAGCCCTCTTCTGCTAAAAATGAACCCAGTTCACAAAAAAATCCCAGTTTTGATCCACAATGGCAGACCCATTTGTGAATCCCTTGTAATTGTTCAATACATAGATGAGTTTTGGAGCAACAAATCTCCTTCTCTTCTTCCTTCTGATCCTTACAAGCGTGCCATGGCCAGGTTCTGGGCAGACTATGTAGACAAGAAGGTTTATGACTGTGGAAGGAGGCTTTGTATGAGCAAAGGAGAAGAGCAAGAGAAGGCAAAGAAAGAGCTGATGGAAGTGTTTAAATTGTTGGAAGAAGAGCTTGGTGAGAAGAAGTATTTTGGAGGTGAGAACTTAGGTTTTGTAGATGTGGCTCTCTTGCCATTCTACACTTGGTTTTATACTTATGAGAAGTTTGGGAATTTCAGTATAGAGAAGGAGTTTCCAAAATTGGTGGGTTGGGCTAAGAAGTGCTTGGAGAAGGAGAGTGTGAAGAAAGCTCTTCCTGAGCAACACAAGGTTTACGAGTTCATTCTGGAACTCCAGAAGAAGTTGAAGTTGGGCAATGAGTAATTTCTTTCAACTAGTTGATGACTTTGGAACGTAGAAGTACTGTCTTCATTGCAGAGTGTGTTTGCTTATAATAATAAATAAGTTACTGTGTTTTTGTAATTTCTGTTTATATATAATACAATAAAAGCGTTTCAAGTTCTAACTATTGCAAGGTCAAAAGAAGTTAATTGTTATTTGGATCTGATCATAATTAATAATTTCAAAAGTATTTAGTTCTTTTACACTTGGATTGCTAAAAAATACTCTCATTCATTGAGAAAACCACCACAGTCATATCAATTCTCATACCCCTATTTTTCAAATCCGATTACGTGCGCTAAAGTATGTGAGTGCTTCATCCACACTTTTGAAAAAAAAGGAAAAGAAAAGTGAGTGCTTGCATGATATATATGGCCTCCGAACCAGTGGGAGAATGTCTATCTCATTAACCAATAACCATACTTACAACATGATAACAGTACAATCCAATTCTTATTATATGGTTTTGATCATCACACCAAGTATTACCCCTTGTTTCCTTATAAACACACGCATTTTGTAACGAAAAATGTATTTCTCGATTTGGTTCGGTTTGCTTGAATTTTCAAGTCCTACAAACATTTGTCAAAAGGGCAACATAGGATTAGTGCAGTTAATAAAGATGAGGAGGATTAATGGGTTTCCTGACGCTTTCATGAGAATATGACCTGACTATAAAGCTAGTTATACAACTAACTATTAATATTATATCTTTAAAAAAAAATGTCAAAGGTGGCTAAATTAGATATGAATATTTAGTATTAGTTAATTATTTTAGTCTTGACTTAGTAATCCTATCTTTAATTAAAGTAACCACGCCCTTTTTTTTTCTTGACTTAGTAATCATATCTTTAATTAATTTCATTGAACTCTAAATTTAGTATTAATTTAACAACAAAAGAAAACTACAATTATACTTTTATCTTCATTAAATTATTTATTACGTATATTAATTAAAAGAAAAATAATAATCTAACTACAAAAATTATAATTACAAGTGCAACTACACCATAAATTTCGTTGTATATACATGCATTACACATCTACTCAATGTATGTAATAAATAATTTAATAATATTAAAAGTGTAGTTGCATTTGAAGTTATATATTTTTACAGTTAAATTAACATTTCTAAAATTAAAATGTGTAAAACAAGTGTATCCAATGACCATGTGCCCAAGTGTATTTGTAGTTTTAAATTTCTCTAATTAGAATAATATTTTGCTTTAATTTCTTAAGATCTTGATAGGACTTGCACGGGAGTATATTCCATTTGTTTTTAATTAACCAATTTTTCTTTTTTTTTTTTTCTTTCTAAAATACTATAACATTAAAAACTTTCAATTGTCATGCAGTGGGATAATGGTCATCTATCATTCCAATCGATTCATATCTGATTGTCCTATAATACACAATCACACATGATATGGGCTCAGATAACACATAATTAGGCTTTATATTGGCCTACACACAATATAACTTCATTATTTTTTTTTTGGAAGTTGCTAAAATTACCCACTCAATCCTCTCTGTCCACCCACCTAAATTAAAAAATAAAAAATAACCTTATGTAAAATTACTAAAACAGACAAAAACTATCCTACTCTCCCACTTTCTCCTCGTCCACTCATTCTTCAACCCTAAAGCTTAGCTTTAGTTATAAAAATGAGGAAATTTTTATTTTTATAAGTTACAAGTTAGATTTTTTTGTGTTATTTGTTCATTTCTACTAAGATCTAGACCCAAAATCATGAAAAAAAAAAAGAAAGGTAAAAATGGGGCGGAGAAAGAGTTTCAAAATCCTTTCTTCACCGATTGTATGGCCGGATAGGTTGCCTCTGTTCGACCCATGATGTTCGGGCAAATAAGGACCTGTTAGGCAGTTGTGGGCCGAATAGAGGCGACTTGTCCAACCCTGATCTGCCGGATAGGTCATTATGACCTGTAGAGAAAGGGTTTCAAATCGAAACCTTTCTTCGCCCCATTTTTATCATTTTTTTCATGATTTGTAGTCTAGATCTAGGTAGAAATGAATCAAAAACACAAAAAATCTAACTTATAACTTATAAAAATGAATATTTCCTCATTTTTATAACTAAAGCTAGGGCTTTAGGGTTGAATAATGAGTGGGTTGAGGAGAAAGTGAGAGGGTAGGATAGTTTTTATGTCTGTTTTAGTAATTTCATATAAGATTATTTTTTACTTTTTAATTTAGGTGAGTGGACGGAGAGGATTGAGTGGGTGATTTTAACAGCTCGTTTTTTTTTTTTTGTCTAAACCAGTGAGACTGATGATTAGATTCTATTTTCCTTTGGCAACTTCCCTCCTTTTGCATCCATACTCTTAGGCAAGTATATTCAAATCACACAAAGAGAAAATTAATTTAAATCTTATACTCAATGAAATAATGAGAATAATTATGGTTTTAGTTTTTCCATGTTGTTATTATGGGCTCTTTAGTGATCAGTTTTGCCCTCTTGTCTTTGAGCTCTACTCACTTCTACGTGGGGCAATATATATTTATCTTATCTATGGCCCTTAGGAGGCTGTCAATGCTTTATTCCTTTATGTTCTTCAAATATAATTCATGATCTTGTTGAGTAAGATTATGTACTTTAAAATGGAGAATTAATGTCATCTAGTCATGACAAAAAAGTAAAAAATAAAAATAAAAATCCTTAATTTACACCTTAAATTTATCCGTCATAAGCCAATGTCATATATATATAACAACACAATTCACTAGTACAATACAACAACATCAAAATTATAAACTGATCATAGATGATATTTTTTTATTGAAACAAATTAAACATCATATATAACACTGGCTAACAAATCAATCAACCACCAACCTCTTCCTCACTTCCAAAGCATACTCATAGATCTTATGTTTATCAGGTATTAACTTGGCCACACTCTCCTTCTCCATGCACTTCTTCCCCCACTGAACCAGCTTTGGAACCTCCACCTCCAAGTTGAACTTCCCAAACATCTCTAAACAGTAAAACCAAGCATAGTCAGGAAGAAAAGCAACATCCACCAACCCCATCTCTTCTCACCCAAAATAAGGCTTCTCTCCAAGTTCTTCTTCCTGCAATTTCAAGCACTCCATTAACTCAATCTTCCCTTCTTCTTGATCCTCTCCTTTGCTAAAGCACACCTTCATATAACCCGCTAACGTCTTCGTATCAATATAATCCGCTCAAAACCTCGCCACAGCACGCTTGTAAGGATCAGAGGGTAGAAGAAGAGGAGCTTTGTCTCTCCATACCTCGTCGATGTATTAAAGAATTACGATGGATTCACAAATGGGTCTGCCATTGTGGATCAGAACTGGGATTTTCTTGTGAACTGGGTTCATTTGGAGAAGAAGAGCGCTCTTGTTTTGCAGACTTTCCTCCTTGGATTCTGTTAAATTTACTACCAATTTTTCCTCTCCCTTTATTCACAACCATCAAGTCTATATATTACAAAATATCACAACCACATATTTCCTAAAATACCCCAATGTATTTCCTAAAATACCCCAAGAATATCGTAATACCCCCCTCAAGTTGGAGCGTAAAGATCTCGAACGCCCAACTTGCAGAGTAGAAACTCAAAGTTCGCTTTTCCCAACGTTTTTGTAAAGATGTCTGCCAATTGAACACGAGTAGAAACATATGACGGACAAATCATCCCTTCAGTCACCGCATCTCGAACAAAATGGCAGTCAGCCTCTATATGCTTTGTTCTTTCGTGAAAAACTGGATTTTGAGCAATGTATAAGGCCGACTGACTATCACAAAACAACTTCATACCTTTAGGATGTCGCACACCCAAGTCGCTTAAAAGTTGGTTAAGCCACTTTAACTCACACACTGTTGCCGCCATTGATCTATACTCAGCCTCCGCAGATGATCTAGATACTGTTTGTTGCTTCTTGGTCTTCCACGACACAGGAGAACAACCAAGTAACACGAACCAACCTGTCAAGGAACGCCGCGTAAGTGGACAACTAGCCCAATCCGAATCACACCACCCTTCTAGACGTAGGTCACTATCAGCACGAAGAAATATCCGTTGCCCCAGACTCTTCTTCAAATATCTCACAACCTTGAGAGCTGCCTCCCAATGATCCTCACGAGGTTGTTGCATAAATTGGGACAAAATATGAACCGAATATGCAAGATCAGGTCTTGTCACAGACAAGTAAATCAATCTCCCAACAAGTCGCCTATACTGCGCCGGATCCGCAAGGAATTCGCCCTTAGCAAGGGCCAAATTGTGATTTTGTTCCATAGGAAATGCCGCAGGCTTTGCTCCCAATAAACCCGTTTCGAAAATTATCTCGAGTGTGTATTTTCTTTGACAAAGAAAAATTCCTTCTGGATTACGGGCTACCTCTAGCCCTAAGAAATATTTCAAAACTCCCAAATCCTTCATATAAAAGCACCTGCCAAGGTAATCTTTAAAAGTTGTCAATGCAACCTTATCATTCCCTGTAATAATCAAGTCATCAACATAAACTAACACGTTAATCTGAGTTATTCCCCTGCACAACCCAAATAAGGAATAATCTGAATAGGATTGCACAAAATCATAATTCTTCAACGTTGTTGACAGTTTTGCAAACCAACATCGGGGAGCTTGTTTCAAACCATACAACGACTTTTTCAACCTGCAAACCATGTTAGGATTTGTATTTTTGAAACCTAGAGGAACCTTCATATAAACCTCCTCACTTAAATCACCGTGAAGGAAAACATTATGCACATCCATTTGATGCACCTCCCAATTTTTAACAGCAGCAATTGCAAGAAAAATACGAACCGTCACCATTTTTGCCACAGGAGCAAATGTCTCGTTATAGTCAATTCCTTTCACCTGATGATTGCCATAGATCACAAGTCTTACTTTGAGTCGCTCTATGCTGCCATCGGACTTATACTTAATTTTATATATCCACTGGCTCCCTAGTGCTTTCTTGCCGAGTAGTCTCCATTACCCAAGTCTCATTGTCTTCAAGGGCTCGTATTTCCTTACCCATCACATCTCGCCATCCCGAGTCTTTCATCGCTTCTTTAAAATGCTTTGGCTCATGTCCTGCTGTCACGGCTGCAAGAAAATTTCTATGTCTCACAGAAAAACGTTCACAATTCACAAAACGTGTTAAAGGATGGGGCATACCTGAGGAAGAGGAAGGAGCTGATGAATTATCAGATGGACTTATTTTCCGTATAGTATGAGTAACAAAATCACGATACCGTGTTGAAGGAGTTTTGGTTCGTTTTCCTCGCCCTAGCTCACCGTCAACTTCCACACCTTGCTCCCCCACCGTATTCTCCAGCCCCTCATCACTCACATCCTCATGTGCGGGTTGCTGCTCGGGCTGCACTGCAGCACCAGACCCCCCTCAAGGGTGGATGCTAATTCCAACCCCCCCTCAACGCACGCAGCACACTCATCAGCACCCTCATCCTCACTCCATGCCCCTTCCTCATTGTTCGCCAGCATAGGAGTCACCACATTTCTTGGTTGGTGTGGCGCAAAAGGAAATTCTTTCTCAAAGAACTTCACATCCATCGATACAAAGTACTCATGTTTTTCTAAATCATACAATTTCTAACCTTTCTTCCCAAAAGGATAGCCAACAAAGATACATTTACGGCTCCTACTCGCAAATTTATCACCTTTGTGTCGTTGATTATGAGCATAGCAAAGACAACCAAATGCACGAATAGTATCATAAGAAGGCACTTTCCCAAACAACATTTCATATGGCGGTTTAGTCTTAAGTAAAGTGGAAGGTGTCCTATTAATCAAGTGACACGTTGCCAACACACATTCACCCCAAAATTTGATTGGTAAGTTCCCTTGAAATCTTAGGGCTCTAGCTACATTTAAAATGTGTTGATGCTTTCTCTCAACTCTCCCATTTTGTTGAGGAGTCCCAACACAAGAAGTCTCAAAAATAATCCCATTATTTTGAAAATAATCATGCAAACAATTAAATTCGATCTCATTGTCACTTCTCACACGTTTTATAACTTGTTCAAATTGACGTTCAACCATAGCAACAAAATTAAGAAACATAGATTCAACTTTCGTTTTATTGCAAAGTAAATAGACTCAAACTCCTCTTGAAAAATCATCTACTATCGTCAAAAAATAGGTAGCTCCGCACGAAAAATGAGCCTTATAAGGCCCCCACAAATCCAAATGAACAAGTGCAAAAATCCTGCCAGCTTTATTCGTACTAATTGGAAAACTAGATCTAGGTTGCTTTTCACGCGGACACACATCGCAAGATTTATTATTTGACCTACAAGAATGACTTACAGCTGGAATCATCTTCAATATTTTCTCTGACGGATGCCCCATTCGTTGATGCCACAACTCGAACGACGAATCACCATCCCCTGTCAAGACCTTCATTTGAGGAACACCACGGAAAAAATAAAGTCCATTCAATCTTTCATCCGCTCCAATCACCTTCCTCGTTGGTTGGTCCTGTATAACACAAATATTATTAGTGATTTGTACAACACAATTTGATTCATCGATTAATTGAGTAACAGAAATTAAATTGCATGTCAATTGTGGGACATAAAGCACGTTGTCGAGCTTCAATCCTCCTGGCAGCACGACACTCCCCTCTTGGTTTGCTTCTGCCGTGTTTCCATCTGGCAAACCCACCGGACAGTATTGCACTTTTCTCACATTCTTCAAAATAGACAAGTCGCATGTCACTTGGTTCGACGCTCTTGTATCGATAATCCAACTAAAATGACTGTTTTTATTATGTAGTCGATCTTTTGATTTGCTTCAGCTCCAAGGCTATTCTCACCCTCATGGCAAATGGGCTTACCCAGAAATCCAAGAGAACAACTTCATCGGCCATTTATTAGCAGTAGTAGTGCTGCAAAATGCAAATCGGGCCTGAAAATTCAACTCTATATGTAGCCCATTAGAGAGAGATTATACGTATGCGGGTGCGTCGATTGCTCTATTTTTTATTGAATTTTTCGGTCAATGATGTGCTGAGGTAATGGCCACTGTCACATACATGAATGTATGTTAGACTAACTCGGGTGGAAGGCAGACTTGAATTAAGTTGAGTCTTTTAAAATCAATATTTAAGTTTGAGCCTCAAGAACTAGATCTTACTAGAAATTTAAGGGTACATATACTATCTTAATAAAGATAAAAATAAAAAACGGAATATATTCCCATCCAAGTCTGGCCTATCAAGATCTTAAAAAAAGAAAGTATTAATATTTTATACAACTACAAAAATTTGATGCATCTATACACATTTTATTGGATATATGTGTTTTACATATTTTACTTAATATATGTAATATATAAAATAGTGTCTAGTTTTCAAGCTATGTAGCACTTCTCAAGAAGAAAAATGTTAATTTAACAAGAAGAAATGCAATTTTACTTTTATATTGATGGGATAATTTATTACATATATTAATTAAAAGAGAAATGTTACATAGCATGAAAACTAGACATTATTTTACACAAGTGTGATGTGGCAGCCTCTGCATCATACCTTAGATACTATTTTACACAAGTGTGATGTAACAGCCTTTGCATCATACCTCATTTAATGTTTTTCACATTAAAGGGAGTATTATTAAAACATATAAGGATACATTTATAATTAAAAAAATAGTATAAAGTAATATTCTTATTAAAGTCTCTAACTTAATAAGATTGGCATATATAAATGATATTTATATTATTTATTTGAAGATAAAATTTTTATTAGGAGACAAAATAATGATTGGATTAATTTTATGGGTAACTTAACAATTAAATTTATTCAGTATTTTTTACTTAAATATAATTACAAAAAGAATATAAATTTTCTAAATTTGTGAATTTATATTTAAATTTAATATAATTCATAAAATCAGATTTAAGAATATTAAGAAAAAGACTACAAAATAAGTATATTCATAAAAAATAATTATTTCGTAGGTATAAATTATGTTTACACAAATCTGATATGTCAGCCTCATCATCAAATTTAACAATATAAATTTCTCTCAATTTTGTCAATTAGATGTTAAAAGGTGCCTTTGTAAACTTTAGCGAGAGTGGAAGAAGTAAATACTTTTCCAACAGAATACATGAGATTATTATGATCAGATCCAAATAATTAACTTCTTTTGACCTTGCAAGCTGAACTTGGAACACTTTTATTATATATAAACAGAAATTACATGTAATACTCAGAAAAAAAAAGAGATTTCAAACCTAATCCGAAAATCTCGCCGGCATGTCGCCTGGAATCTCTCCGAGATCTCGCCGACGACATGTCGCCTGGAACCTCGCCGAGATCTCGCCGAAAAATCCTTCGCGTCTCGCTCTCTCTAAAACCAAATGCGCGAGTCTCTTCCTCTCGAAATCCTCTCTCTCCCTTCCTTGCCGCTGTAACTCCGCCACCGATCTCATCTCGCCACCGCCCTCTCTTCTCTCCTTCGCCGCGGATCTCGCCGCCGCCGCCGCCGCTCTCTTCCTTCTCTTCTCTTCTCATCTCGCCGCTGCAACCTCCGCCATCCGCCATTGATATCATCTCGCAGCCGCCAGCCTTCTCTCTCTCTTCTCTTCGCCAATCTCTCGCCTCGCCTCCGATATCTCTCCTCCGATCTCTCAATCTTTCGCTCCCGATCTCTCAATCTCCCGATCTTTTGCTCTCGGTCTGAATCTCTCTTCTCTGTCTTTCTTTTCCCATTTTCATTCGTTGCTCTGTTTTTTCCCCACGCCACCAACACCACCACGCCTCCTTTCTTCTTCACTTCATTATTCCATTTTAATATTTTAGTATTACATATTACATATTATATTAAATATCATAGCACATACGATTTATCCAATAGCACATATCACTTCATTTTAATATTACATATTATATTATATATCACATTTTTCAAAACCATCAAACCTTATATTATATTATATCATATCAACACGTGTTACATATTATATTATATATCACACCTTATATATATATTACATATTGTATTATATCATGTTATACCATACACATCATTATATCATATCACAAGGCACTATAATATGTTATTATATATATATATATACTTAGTTTAAACATCCAACCACTATATATATATATATATATATATATATCTCTACATTCATAATCGAGTAATTATATTAACAAACGTAATATACGTGTACAGGTTGATTACCACGCGTGACGAGGAATTTAAGTAATTTGGAATTTAGCGATTCAGGTGGAAATGATTCTAGGCCTTCATAATATTTTATTTGATATATAGATATGAATGTTAAATTAATTAGGTCCATAGTATTATTAGATTGGTTATGCATGCCTATAGTACATGATTATATATATACAATGTTGTGATTGTTTAGCCATGATGATATGTGTGTTAACATGATTTTTATTCTGATCAAATGATAATTGGATGCATGAAATTCATGTGGTAGTTGAATTCATTTATAAATTATAATGCCTGATAATGAAATGTATGATTTGGAATATTGGCATAGTGAATGTGTGAACACTATTATAATTGATTGTGTGACTTGATACCATGTGTAGTGGAGTTGAATATATTTTATGGATGCACTTAATATCGTGCTTATACCGTACGCATGACGTGACATCACTAAAGAACACGATTAAGATAAAAATCACACATATGGGGCAGTTATTCTAAGGAATATCGCTAAGGTTCTAATTTTTGGGCTGTGCCACCCTGAGTTTGATTTTCTAACGGTACGTGATTTGGAACATGATGAAATTATTGACTCAAACAATCTAATGTTGCAACGATTAATGTGTGAAACTTGTTTGTAATGTTCCTGTGTATGTATCACAATAAAATATTGTGAATTTTTTAGATGACCCAATGGGCTTTCAAGCTCACCCTTATTTTTATATGCAGGTGCTTAAGAGAATAAAATTGCGAGTTCGTAACATAGTGCAGAGTAGTAAGGATGGGTTAATTAATTAGTATTATGAGACTGAATATTTTCATTTAATTTTTAAAGGTATATTATTCAAACGAATTGTATTGATAATTAGAATTCAACGAATATTATTACGGTCAGTAAAGACCCTGTGATTTATTTCACGTGTGAATGCCTTGGAATATAATTCATTAATTCTATTTGATGATCGTATTTTAATGTTGTGTCCATAATGGATGGACAAGGGCAAGTACCTTCGTATGAAGATAATGATTGTATGAAAAATTAAAGGTATTCGTTTAGCTTAACCAGTAAGTTGGTTAGAAGAATATAAACTCATAGCTTTGCAAATTTTATTATTTATAAAATGGTTATGGGTTAAGATGGACGGATACGAGTAACGTCTCGATTTTCGGTGATATTTTATATAAAAGTAAAATATTCATTATCTTACAAAAAAAAAAAAAATTAGTTTTGAAAATCGGGGTGTTACATTACAAAAACCACTTGCATGTTACAACATACTTATTTCATTATTATAAGCAAACACACTATAATTAAGACAATCTTCTATGTTCCAAAGTCATGATCAACTAGTTAAAAGAGAAATTACGTACTACTCATTAAACAACTTCTTCCTGTATTCCAGAATGAACTCATGAACCTTGTGTTGCTCAGGAAGAACTTTCTTCACACACTCCTTCTCCATGCACTTCTTCCCCCACTGAACCAGCTTTGGAACCTCCACCTCCAAGTTGAACATCCCAAACATCTCTAAACAGTAAAACCAAGCATAGTCAGGAAGAAAAGCAACATCCACCAACCCCATCTCTTCTCCCCCAAAATAAGGCTTCTCTCCAAGCTCTTCTTCCAGCAATTTCAAGCACTCCATTAACTCAATCTTCCCTTCTTCTTGATCCTCTCCTTTACTAAAGCACACCTTCATATAACCCGCTAACGTCTTCGTATCAATATAATCCGCCCAAAACCTCGCCACAGCACGCCTGTAAGGATCAGAGGGTAGAAGAAGAGGAGCTTTGTCGCTCCATACCTCGTCGATGTATTGAAGAATTACGATGGATTCACAAATGGGTCTGCCATTGTGGATCAGAACTGGGATTTTCTTGTGAACTGGGTTCATTTGGAGAAGAAGAGCGCTCTTGTTTTGCAGACTTTCCTCCTTGGATTCGTAGTTGATTTGCTTCAGCTCCAAGGCTATTCTCACCCTCATGGCAAATGGGCTTACCCAGAAATCCAAGAGAACAACTTCATCGGCCATTTATTAGCAGTAGTAGTGCTGCAAAATGCAAATCTGTGAAATAATCAAAATTGCTTGTTGTCTCAGGGCCTGAAAATTCAACTCTATATGTAGCCCATTAGAGAGAGATTATACGTATGCGGGTGCGTCGATTGCTCTATTTTTTATTGAATTTTTCGGTCAATGATATGCTGAGGTAATGGCCACCGTCACATACATGAATGTATGTTAGACTAACTCGGGTGGAGGCAGACTTGAATTAAGTTGAGTCTTTTAAAATCAATATTTAAGCTTGAGCCTCAAGAGATAGATCTTACTGGAAATTTAAGGGTACATATACTATCTTAATAAAGATAAAAATAAAAAACGGAATATATTCTCATCCAAGTCTGGCCTATCAAGATCTTAAAAAAAGAAAGTATTAATATTCTATACAACTACAAAAATTTGATGCATCTATACACTTTTCATTGGATATATGTGTTTTACATATTTTAAATTTAATCAGTATTTTTTTACTTAAATATAATTACAAAAAGAATATAAATTTTCTAAATTTGTGAATTTATAGTTAAATTTAATATAATTCATAAAATCAGATTTAAGAATATTAAGAAAAAGATTACAATAATTGATTAAATTGAATCAAAATAAGTATATTCATAAAAAATAATTATTTCGTAGGTATAAATTATTTTTACACAAATCCGATATGTCAGCCTCAACATCAAATTTAAAAATATCATATTTAATGATATTTTATTTAATGTTTCTATACACTAAACTGTGATATCATCGGATCTCCTAGATCTAAGGTACATTTGTACTCTAAAAAGAGTTAAAATAATAAATATATTAATTAAAACAAAATAAATAAAATAATTAGTATAGTAGTGTTATATTACTTAGGATAGAAATTGTAATACAAATTGTGTCACACCACTCACATTAAGTTAGAGGCCTTAATCAAATATTTTTTTTTATTCTATTTTTTAAAATTACAGATGTACCCTTATAATTTTAATAACACCTCATTTAATGTAGACAACATTAAATAAGATATCATTAAATGAGATATGATGTAGAGACTGTCATATCACATTTGTGTAAAATGATATCTAATTTACAAGCTAAATAGCATCTCTTTCTCAAAAAAATAAAATAAAATGTTTCGTCTTTATAAGGAACTAGTGGTAATACTTGATGTGATGATCAAAATTAACCATAATATATAAGAATTGGATGGTCTTGAATTCAAGTGTAATAATGTAGTATTAGTATATTATTGTCATGTTATAAGTATGGTTAAAAGGTAATGAGATAGACACACTCACGCACTGGTTCGGAGATCAGATCAAGCACACTCACATATACTTTAGTGCATGTAATCGGATTTGAAAAATAGGGGTTTCAATGAATGAGAATATTCTTTTAGAAATTATCAGTCTTAGCCCACCAAATTAATGGACTTTCTTTGAATTCGGAAGATCATTTAACAATATAAATTTCTCTCAATTTTGTCAATTAGATGTTAAAAGGGGCCTTTGTAAACTTTAGCAAGAGTGGAAGAAGTAAATACTTTTCCAACAGAATACATTAGATTATTATGATCAGATCCAAATAATTAACTTCTTTTGACCTTGCAAGCTGAACTTGGAACACTTTTATTATATATAAACAGAAATTACAAAAACAACTTGCATGTTACAACATAGTTATTTCATTATTATAAGCAAACACACTATAATTAAGACAATCTTCTATGTTCCAAAGTCATGATCAACTAGTTAAAAGAGAAATTACGTACTACTCATTGCCCAACTTCTTCCTGTATTCCAGAATGAACTCATGAACCTTGTGTTGCTCAGGAAGAACTTTCTTCACACTCTCCTTCTCCAAGCACTTCTTAGCCCAACCCACCAATTTTGGAAACTCCTCCTCCATACTGAAATTCCCAAACTTCTCATAAGTATAGAACCAAGTGTAGAATGGCAAGAGAGACGCATCTACTAACCCTAAATTCTCACCTCCAAAATACTTCTTCTCACCAAGCCCTTCTTCCAACAATTTAAACACTTCCATCAGCTCCTTCTTTGCCTTCTCTTGCTCTTCCCCTTCGCTCGTAATACAAAACCTCCTTCCACAGTCATAAACCTTCTTGTCTACATAGTCTGCCCAGAACCTGGTCATGGCGCGCTTGTAAGGATCAGAAGGTAGAAGCGAAGGAGATTTGTTGCCCCAAAACTCATCTATGTATTGAACAATTACAAGGGATTCCCAAATGGGTCTGCCATTGTGGATCAAAACTGGGATTTGTTTGTGAATTGGGTTCATTTTTAGCAGAAGAGGGCTCTTTTGTTGCAGGTTCTCTTCCTTGTATTGGTACTCTATGCCCTTCTCTGCTAAGGCCAATCTCACTCTCATTCCAAATGGGCTTGGCCAGGAATCAAGTAGAGCCACTTCATCTGCCATTGCTACTACTATATTGTGAAGAATCTGATTATCAAGCTGATTAAATATATCAAAAACTTTTGTAATTAGGTTGGTTTGAAGATGAAGAGAAGAGGGAAGAGATTGAGGGATATTTATGTTGATGTAATTGATGAAGAAGAGTGTCTAGGATCTTCTTTTATTTAAATTGCGGATCAGCTCATGGCCTACGTCAAAATTGGACCTCTGTGGATTTATTGGGCTGTTCCTTATTAACATAATTATAATATTACCTACGACCATAGAAGAGTTTCATTTAGGAAGACTGGCAAATATTGACGTTTTCAAGTTAAACCAACTACCTTGACAAAAAAAAAAAATGTTAAGCCGACTAACCATTTTTTGGCTTTTAAATGCTCTTTCAAATTTATTGCTGATGCACGGAAACAAAATCTTTTATAAAAAATGTTAATCTAATTACTAAAACAACTATAAGTGTAATTAAATCATTAATTTCATTAAATATTATATGTTTCAATGCATGTAATAAATGATTTAATGACATTACCCGCATGCTGATATGGTGTATGGTGATTGAAATTTTTTTCTTTTTTTCTTTTTTTGTCTTCGATGATATAGTGTATTGTTATATTAATTTAAATATAAATTTAAATACATATCTTAAGCATTAATTAGATTAATGATATTTGGACCACTCCCCCTTTACATGGGTGGTTTTTTGAGTTTATTATTAGTATTATAATAATCTGACCACGCTATTTAAAGGTGAAGGAGGCGAAAAATCATGAATACAACTATATATAGAACTACTAAGGTTTAATATGGTTAACTAATCTTTTCTACTTTGATGTCGACATTTTTTTTTTTATCAGGCTAGACATCTATTTCTATTTGTTATGAAACGATTGACCACTATATTATTACGATAACTCGTACAATTTATATAGCTGCGACATAGCTATAATTATCAAATTAAAATACCAACTATTTTTCAAAAAAAATAAAAAATAACAAAAATACCAACTACCAGAGAGATAAATCATGGCAAAAATAATATGTTCGGCCCATGGATTAGTTGGGAGTGCCGGCCCCGTTACCCATAATCTCAAAAAATAAAATAAAAAGATCAAATACGATTTACAATAGTAAAACTTTTTTTTTTTTAAAGAAACTTTAATAATTAAAGCGTGACATCTAAAATATTGTTGATTTGAGGCAACAAAAACGGCCCTTGTAATAAAACTTCAGCTATCCATTTGTAGGCTGCTTCTGCCATGTGTACACCATCCCAGCCAACATACATCGAAGGATCATCGCAGACAGAGGACCCTCGTTTCCCACATTCAGAAGATCTATTATAATTGTAAGGACCTCCCCTTCCACAACATGCCCTCAAAGCTCCCTTGGAAAATCCTGCAAGTGCATGCATCAAATTAATTAACCCTTAATAGTTAGTGTTCAAAATCAGACAATTTTAAGCATTATGAAGGGAGAGTCCTGAGTTCTAGTACTACTCTAATTATAAGGTCACTCTCCGTTGAGGGTGACAAAGTGTGTCTAAACCTGTTGTTCTTCAATTTGGTGTAGCCCGCTATAAAAAGGACTTGAGTATTAGTATTAAAAATGAGGACAGTGTTGAGGCAAAACAAGAACCTAGGCCCAAATTTAAAATTGGGTGGGGCAAGACAAGTAGTTTAAAATTTGAGTATAAAAAACTCTGTTTATAAAAGGATAAAATCGTCAATTTCTCTTACTCTACATAAAATACATTACTAATTATTCAGTTTTATTATAAAATCATTTTTGTTATATCAACTTGAGTTTTTAATATATGGATATGTTACTTCAAATATGAATCCTATATACTAGCAATGATAATATTTATTTTTAGAAGATATGTTTTATAAGTATATGTTGTTCTGTAACACATCACTCAACATGGGAACCCAACATCCCTTAGATGCCAAGGATGTGCCAAGGATGTTGTACAATACACCTACTCTAATTATAAGGTCACTCTACATAACATGGGAACCCAACATCCCTTAAATTGGAGCTTAGTATACACTTGGCGTTTCTGTTCTAAAATTCGGGCAAAATTAAACAAGAAGGTTTTTTTTTTTTTTGTAAGTACAATTAGCCCGTAAGTGTAATAACCGAAAGCCCACCCAGACATGATAACTACTGGATGAGATAAGGATGAACTCGGACAACAAAGGCCGAAGCCCATAACTAGAGCCTAAGACCTACAATTATATTATTTTTTAGTCTCCCTCAAGGGAGATTCGAACCTTCCACCTCATGGGTGGGAGGAGGGGTACCCACCTCTTGTGCCAAGCATTGGTGGGTAAACAAACAACAGCGTTTAATTAGAGAAATGTTGTCCAAATTTAAATCAAGCTAGATTTGAGCACAATATATACAAAGTATAAAAAGTGGGAGGGTAAGATAGTTTTTATGTCTGTTTTAGTAATTTCACATAAGGTTATTTTTTTATTTTTTTATTTAAGTGGGTGGACAGAGAGGATTGAGTGGGTAATTTTAGCAACTTTCAAAAAAAATAATGAAGTTATATTGTGTGTAGGCCAATATAAAGCCTAATTATGTCTGAGCTCATATCATGTGTGATTGTGTATTATAGGACAATCAGATATGAATGGATTGGAATGGTCGATGACCATTATCCCACTGCCTGACAATTGAAAGTTTTTAATGTTATACTATTTAAAAAAGAAAAAAAAAAAACTTTGGTTAATGTGGCACTTGGGGTGCAGTCAGTTATTGTGCACGCGTGAATTAAGTTTAGTCTTTTAAAATCAATATTTAAGCTTGAGCCTCAAGAAAATAGATCTTACTAAAAATTTAAGGGTACATACTATCTTAATAAAAAAAAAAAAAAAACGGAATATACTCTCGTGCAAGTCCTATCAAGATCTTAAGAAATTAAAGCAAAATATTATTCCAATTAGAGAAATTTGAAACTACAAATGCGCTTGGGCACATGGTCATTGGATACACTTGTTTTACACATTTTAATTAAGAAATGCTAATTTAACTGTAAAAAAAATATAACTTCAAATGCAACTATACTTTTAATGTCATTAAATTATTTATTACATACATTGAGTAGATGTGTAATGCATGTATATACAACGAAATTTATGGTGTAGTTGTACTTGTAATTGTAGTTTTTGTAGTTAGATTATTATTTTTCTTTTAATTAATATACATAATAAACAATCTAATGAATATAAAAGTATAATTGAAGTTTTCTTTTGTTGTTAAATTAATACTAAATTTAGAGTTCAATGAAATTAATTAAAGATATGATTACTAAGTCAAGAAAAAATAGGGCGTGGTTACTTTAATTAAAGATAGGATTACTAAGTTAAGACTAAACGTATTTAACTAATACTAAATATTCATATCTAATTTAGCCATTTTTGATATTTTTTTTAAAGATATAATATTAATAGTTAGTTATATAACTAGCTTTGTCGCCCGGGCATATTTTCATGTTAATCCTCCTCATCTTTATTAACTGTACTGTTGCCATTTTGACAAATGTTAGTAGGACTTAAAAATTCAAAGATTAATTATACACCTATAAGGGTTTTTGAATTTCACTTTCTTGAGAAGGAGAACTAAATTTACATTTTTCGTAACAAAATGCGTGTCTTTATAATAATAAGAATTGGATTGTACTGTTATCATGTTGTAAGTATGGTTATTGGTTAATGAGATAGACATTCTCGCACTGGTTCGGAGACCATATATATCATGCAAGCAATCACTTTTCTTTTCTTTTCTTTTTTAAATGTGTGGATGAAGCACTCACATACTTAAGTGCACGTAATCGGATTTGAAAAATAGGGGTATGAGAATTGATGTGACTGTGGTGGTTTTCTCAATGAATGAGAGTATTCTATAGCAATCTAAGAGTAAAAGAACTAAATACTTTTGAAATTATTAATTATGATCAGATCCAAATAACAATTAACTTCTTTTGACCTTGCAATAGTTAGACCTTGAAACACTTTTATTGTATTATATATAGAAACAGAAATTACAAAAACACAGTAACTTATTTATTATTATAAGCAAACACACACTCTGTAATGAAGACAGTACTTCTACGTTCCAAAGTCAACAACTAGTTGAAAGAAATTACACATTGCCCAACTTCAACTTCTTCTGGAGTTCCAGAATGAACTCATAAATCTTGTGTTGCTCAGGAAGAGCTTTCTTCACACTCTCCTTCTCCAAGCACTTCTTAGCCCAACCCACCAATTTTGGAAACTCCTTCTCTATACTGAAATTCCCAAACTTCTCATAAGTATAAAACCAAGTGTAGAATGGCAAGAGAGCCACATCTACAAAACCTAAATTCTCACCTCCAAAATACTTCTTCTCACCAAGCTCTTCTTCCAACAATTTAAACACTTCCATCAGCTCTTTCTTTGCCTTCTCTTGCTCTTCTCCTTTGCTCATACAAAGCCTCCTTCCACAGTCATAAACCTTCTTGTCTACATAGTCTGCCCAGAACCTGGCCATGGCACGCTTGTAAGGATCAGAAGGAAGAAGAGAAGGAGATTTGTTGCTCCAAAACTCATCTATGTATTGAACAATTACAAGGGATTCACAAATGGGTCTGCCATTGTGGATTAAAACTGGAATTTTTTTGTGAACTGGGTTCATTTTTAGCAGAAGAGGGCTCTTTTGTTGCAGGTTTTCTTCCATGTATTGGTACTCTATGCCCTTCTCTGCTAAGGCCAATCTCACTCTCATCCCAAATGGGCTTGCCCAGAAATCAAGTAGAGCCACTTCATCTGCCATTGCTACTACTATATTGTGAAGAATCTGATTATCAAGCTGATTAAATATATCAAAAACTTTTGTAATTAGGTTTGTTTGAAGATGAAGAGAAGAGGGAAGAGATTGAGGGGTATTTATGTTTGAAGTACTTGCGAGAAGATTGAGAGACGTAAGCGTTGATGTAATTGATGAAGAAGAGTGTCTAGGATCTTTTATTTAAATTGCAGATCAGCTCATGGCCTACGTCAAAATTGGACCTCTGTGGATTTATTGGGCGGTTCCTTATTAACATAATTATAATATTACCTACGACCATAGAAGAGTTTCATTTAGGAAGACTAGCAAATATTGACGTTTTCAAGTTAAACCAACTACCTTACCAAAAAAAAAAAAAAAAAATGTTAAACCGACTAACCATTTTCTCGGCTTTTAAATGCTCTTTCAAATTTATTGCTGATGCACGGAAACAAAATCTTTTATAGAAAATGTTAATTTAATTACAAAAACAACTGTAAGTGCAACTAAATCATTAATATTATTAAATATATATGTATTACATGTTTAAATACATGTAATGAATGATCTAATGACATTACTCGCATACTAATATGGTGTATGGTGATTGAAGAATATTTTTTTTTATTTTTTTATTTTAATAATATAATATATTATTATATCAATTTAAATATAAATTTAGATACATATTTTAAGCATTTATCAGTAATGATATTTATACCTCTCTACCTCTACATGGGTGGTGACCACACTTTTTTTTTTGAGTTTATTATTAGTATTATAATAATCTGACCACGCTCTTTAAAGGTCAAGGAGGCAAAAAATCATGAATACAACTATATATACAACTACTATGGTTTAATATGGTTAACTAATCTTTAGGCTAGACATCTATTTCTATTTGTCAGGAAACGATTGACCACTATATGATTACAATAACTCGTACAATTTATATAGCTGCGACATAGATAGAATTATCAAATTAAAATACCAACTATTTTTCAAAAAAAAAATAAAAAAATACCAACTACCAGAGAGATAAATCATGGCGAAAATAAAATGTTCCGGCTCAGGGGATTAGTTGGGAGTGCCGTCCCGGTACCCATAATCTCAAAAAATAAAATAAAAAGATCAAATACGATTTACAATAGTGAAACTTTTTTTATTTTTATTTTTTTTTGAAAAACTTTAATAATTAATGCATTTTTATTTTTTTTTGAGAAACTTTAATAATTAATGCGTGACATCTAAAATATTGTTGATTTGAGGCAACAAAAACGGCCCTTGTAATAAAACTTTAGTCATCCATTTGTAGGCTGCTTCTGTCAAGTGTACACCATCCCAGCCAACATACATCGAAGGATCATAGCAGACAGAGGACCCTCGTTTCCCACATTCAGAAGATCTATTATAATTATAAGGACATCCCCTTCCACAACATGCCCTCAAAGCTCCATTGGAAAACCCTGCAAGTGCATGCATCAAATTAATTAACCCTTAATAGCTAGTGTTCAAAATCAGACAATTTTAAGCATTATGAAGGGAGAGCCCTGAGTTCTAGTACTACTCTAATTATAAGGCCACTCACTCTCCGTTAAGGGTGACAAAGTGTGTCTAAACCTCATTGTTCAATTTAGTGTAGCCCGCTATAAAAAGGACTCGAGTATTAGTATTAAAAACTAGGACAGTGTTGAGGCAAAACAAGAACCTAGGCCCGAATTTAAAATTGGGTAGGGGTAGACAAGTAGTTTAAAATTTGAGCATAAAAAACTCTATTTATAAAAGAATAAAATCGTCAATTTCTCTTACTCTACATAAAATACATTCAGTTGGCGCAATAATTGAAAGCCCACCCAAATATGACAACTACCGATGAGATCAAGATGAACCCGGATAACAAAGGCTGAAGCTACAGCTAGAACCTAAGAACTACAATTATATCATTTTTTAGTCTCCCACCGGGAAGATTTGAACCTTCCATCTCATGGGTGGGAGGTGGGGTACTCTGCCAAGCGCTGGTGGGTAAACAAACAACAACGTTTGATTAGAGAAATGTTGTCCAAATTTAAATCAAGCTAGATTTGAGCACAATATATACATGCCAATATAAATGCGTTGTGGAAGCTCAATTTGCAAACTCAGTTTTTTTCACTTGTGGTCTTTATATGTAGAGGCTTTTGGTGTATAAGAATTATAGGGAATTAGTTCATACCTCAAGAGATTATTCATCAGATGATCTAAAAAGGCCTAAATTCCTTTCAATGAAAAAAAAAAAAAAAAAATTAGAAACATATACTACATACATACCTAATTCCTTTGGAGAGCGATAGAAGTACATGGCGGCATTATAGTAATCGGCATAGATGATAGTAGCATGTGGGTGTAGCACTCTTAGTCGATCAAGCTCCTTCTCAAGAAGTTGATTGTGACATTGGGAGAACTCATTAAGCCAAGTTAAACATTCTGATAAAGGTTCATAATCATCCTTATTTGGACTCTGGAATAAAGTTAAATAAGCTGCTGAGCAGCCAATTGGTAGGTTCCCAGGGACAAGAAGTGTTACTGCCCCATGCCGAATTAGAGTCTGCAACATAAGTTATTATATCCATGTGCATCAGTACATATTTATACACACAATTACACAATAATTTTGTATAGTTAACAATTTACGGAAATAATACGTAACTTCTTCTAATCAGAACAGTCAGGAAGAAACAAATTTATGTAGTCAATCTCATTGTAGTTATTAACGAGAAATTATGTGGCAAATATATGTAGAAATTCATTTGGGCTAAATGACTTGAAATCTAAGAAAAAGAGGTCAGACAAAAAATTGAGTAATGTTATATTAACATTCAATTTGTATAATAAGTGTATATCAACTTTATATATCATTAGATTACCTCAAATTTTATGTCGAAGCAATCTAAAGGTGTATAAAGTAAATATACACTTTAGACGTAAAAGATGAAAAATTATTCGTTTCTTACCTCGATTGATGAGGAGATAACATCAATGACTCTTGGCACAAAGGTTCGAATCTCTTTCAAGCTTCTTCCTTGAAAGAATGGGTGATTGTAGTCATTCCTTCCAATCTCTCCCACGAGAAACAAGGACCTTTTAAACAGGGCCTTACAATCTGTCAATGTATGTGGTGCAAAATTAATACATATAATATATTGGTCCGCATATAAAATATATCTATACTACTATTATACGTTAGGTTTGGATCAAAATTTTTTAATATCAGTCTGGCCCGATTTGGTTCAAAATTTTATAAAACCCGGCCTGATCATTCTTAAACCTAGAAGGGACCAGGCCACGCCAAGCTAAATGGCCCGAATTGTCACTCTTAACCATGTGGCCACTTTTGTCACTCTTCTAAAAATGTCCTTCTTTACCTTATTACTTATTCTTTTCAAGAATTTCTGAAATTTTAAAATTGAGGGTAAATTGGTTATTTCCAACCTATCCATCCTTATTTACACGAGATTTGAAGAAGAAAAAAAAAAAACAAAAGAAAAAAAAATTATATGTCAAACGGTGTAAATAAGGATGGATAGGTTGAAAATATCCAATTTACCTCCATTTTATAATTTCATAAATTCTTGAAAAGAATAAGTAATAAGGTATAGAAGGACATTTTGGAAGAGTGACAAAAGTGGCCCCAGAGAGGGGTTGAAGTATTTCTATTATAATAGTATATGAATATATATATATATATATATATATGGAAATCTGATAGTACTTGATAAATAAACAAATAAAAGATTTTTATGCTTGTTAGGGGTGACGACCATTCGGTTTGGATCAATTTAATGCTCAAACCTAAATTAATATAATCAGTTTTGGTTCGGTTTAGCTTAATCGGTTTATTTTGAAGTACTGAACCAAATCGAATCGAATCAAATATAATTGGTTTGGTTCGATTTGAGTTGATCGGTTTAAAATTTTATATGTACATATATTAAATAAATTAACATATATATATATATATATAAGATAATTTTAACTTTTTTAATGTATATTTAAAAAACTTGAAAACTATTTGTATTAAATAAAAATAATTATATAATTTTTTAATGAAAATGGTTATATCATAAATAAATTATAAATATTAAAAATAAATATTAATAGTTTTAATTTTATAATAGATTCGGTACGATTTAGATCAATTTTTAAAGTTTTAAATTGTAATCCCCTATTTGGTTATACATTTTTCAAATTTAAACTAAATCAAACTTATTAAAAAACTAAACTAAACACCTAAGTTTGGTTCGAATTTAAATCAATTATTGCCATCCTTAATGCTTGCAAAGCACGTGACAAGGAAATTAAATAGACTGACCGGAAGATGAAGTGCAAAGGGAAGGCAAGAGTTCTTGAAACCATTGGAGTTGACCTCCAAGTGAAAAGTTATTATTAGAAATTTTCCTCTCATCAAAGAAGGAACCTTCAAGCGCCGTTGCTCCTATAACTGCGAAATTCACTCCGTACTTGAAATCATCCTTTTTATTCCCCAAATATGGAGGCAACATCGGAATTTCAAAAGATTTTGCTGCAATTAATGACATAAAAGTATTCATACGCATCTCAATTGTGCCTAAATGGTCTAAGGAACATGTAAGCTTAGGCTGCCTTGTGATAAAAAAAAAATAATAATAATAATAATATTTTATTATTTTTTTAGAAATAATTTATTTTTTTTATAAATTTTATAAAATTATTTTTAAATTTTAACGAATAAATTTATTTTTTATATTTTTAAAATTTTAAATATACAAAATTATATCCAAATTATAACTTACTTATTCATATAATTATTATATATATATATTTTTAAAATATTTTTTAAAAATATATTTTTCAAACATAACATTATTTTTAAAAATTATTAAATTATCTTAAATCACGTATTAAAACGTAATTTAAGAAAATTTAATAACTATCAATCAACAAACAATCTAACAACTTTAAGGTGCATACAAAATGCATTTAAAAAGTGATTAATACGCCGATCAAAAAAATAAAAAATAAAAACCGAACTGAATTAATTGAAAACACAAACCGATGAAATCGACAACCAATCGGCCATTAGAGGCTCGACCGGTGGGGCTATGGAAGTAAGTCTCTCCATAAGGCAGGCGAGAGAAGCGGGAACGATTGTTGAGGTAGTTCCAGTTTCCGGTGTCGGCAAGCGAATCGCCGAAGCTGAAGATGGATTTAAAGTGGCCGGACGAAAGTGGAAGAACAACAGCATTCACAGAAGAAGAGATGAAATGGAGAAGAAGGGTAAAAGTGATTAGCAGCTTCATCAGATGGAGAGGCAAGAAGGGAGAAGATGAAGTAGAAGCCATGGAAGATGACCTGAAAAATGTGTATTTTAAAGGTATATAAGGAAGTAGGTGAGTTGCCTAATCATTTTTCCAAGCTGCCTGTTTGTGGAGGGCCCGATTACATTTGTTTATATATATTAAACTATTTCAGGAGTGGACATGAACCACACGGCCTATTGTAATGTAGATGTACCAGTTTTAAGTAGGAAAATTCCACGTTTTGTTAACATACATTAATTTTAAGAGTGGGTAGATCGTATTAAATTATATATTAATACGTAAATATTAATAAAATATATTAGTTAAATATTACTTTTTTAAATACCCATATGATATTCGAGTTTTTATTTTAATTATTTTTTAAAAAAATTATTTATTATTATTTTATAAATTAAAGAAGCTACTACAATTTTATATTTTCTATATAAAAAATATTAAAGTGACATTCAAAATATACTTCTGAAAATATATATTGTCTTTAAACACTATTAGAATATTTTTTATTATTTTTAAAATTATACATCAACACATAATTTAAGACAATTTAATAATGTTTAAAAATTATGTACACTTTAAATATTAATATAACATTACTCTTTCTATATTCATCAAAAATAGCTATCTTAGTAATATTGATTAAAAAATAAAAACCAAGGAAAAGGTGACCAAACTCCCTATATCTTTTTTTTTTTTTTTGATAGAAAAGCTGTATATATTCAATAAGTAGAAGGAGGAAACAAAAACGTTATAACATAGCGTATTTTACACTGATTATTTTTGATATAGGGAGTATTTTAATTTATTAGAAAAAAGTTCTTTTACGTTTTTTATTTAGCTTTTGCTTTGTGCGCTCGCGTTCTTGTGGCAGAAAAGTGGCCTTTTCTTTTATGTATAAAATTCCAAAAAAAAGGCCAACAGTGCACCATCACAACGTACGATGTTGAAATGATAGCCTATACTTTTTTTCATTAAATAAAAAATTATAGCCTGTGGGTCATCGTGTTTCCCATGTGAAACTGCTTGCCATTAATAATGCAAGAAAAATTTATAGCTTGTACGAAAAATGGGTCTCGGACACGTCTCGATTCTTAATAGTCATGTTCATGGTAACCATGTTTTGCACCATATTTTGTTTTGAGGAGACTGTATTTTGCATTTCATTGATAGACTTTGTAAGAAGTACACATGTGGTTTAGATTCAGAAAACACTAAAAACAAACGTTAAAAGGAGGTTAAATATAAAAAATTGTATGCTTTCTACAAACTAATGAAGACAAATAAAGAGTTCTAGAGATATTTACTATTAGACAATATACCGGTCAAGGAACACGTCAGTCATGTTAGCCTTGTCTAGTAAGACGTGGTACGTACTAAATATATATACCTACTTATTCTGGACAGAGAATACAGATCTCCTTAGCAAAACATACAAGTCGATCTCTTGACCTGTCATACTGACCAAATTACAATGAATAACAGGTCAGCAACAATAGATCCACAGAACCAGCTCGACATATCATATCAGGGATTATCGACCACTATCTACCTATCTTCTTACGGACCATATCTTGGGTATCAAGCAAATAGAAGGAGAGACTATAAATCGGCATACCGACATGTAGAGATCTCCGACTCCGGAACGAATGACAACGGGACGCTCGATCAAATAGGGATAAGGCGTGATCCACAGCGATAAGTTTGGAATTTACTTCTAATTCGACTTTGATAAGGTATGGAACTCTACCAGTTCGACTGAAAGGCTGATAAGTCATCCTAATCTATAAAGATCGTATCAAATCTTCCTAATTCTACTAAGAATCAAACATACTCTCCTAACACGATTTGGATTCTTGATTCTACAATAACACTACTACAAGGTCAAAGACCTGAAGCCCTCTTTATAAAAAGACCACAACCCCTAAGAGGGAGGTAAGCAACTCTAAGTTATTCTAGATTTAGTTCAGTATTACTAACTCTACAGAGCTCTGAACTGATTGAGGCATCGGAGGTCTTTGGCCAATACTACACCAGTGTTCCTTACGAAAGCCTACATTCTCTTATTTTCCCTCTATTAGATAACCAACCTCCCGTGATTTTTTCAGCACTCCGACGAGTTTCAGATTAGCATATTCATTCTACCTCATCGTCCATTGGTGTTAGTCAAATCTTGCACCAATACTTACCTATAAGTAAATTGATTTGATCCATTCGTAAAAGTGGATACTCATATGCTATTGTTAAAGAAATGGAAAGAAATTGGATTTCCTCTCAGGCCACGAGTAAAGAAACTAAAAGAAGTGGGACACTGCGTGTTAAAATAAATTTGAAAGAAACTACTTCGTTAGAAAAACTGAAAGACGTTAGGGGCATACGGTTTAAAAACTGAAATAATGCCGATACGGGTCTTCCATATAATAAAAAGATAGACTTGTTGGAAAAATGGCTACATAAATTTATTTATTTATTTGTCAAAGTTTCATTCCATTTTCATTAAATCCAAACTCTAAAGGAGTACATCCTGCCATCAGATAAAATAACATACTGAAGAACAATACAGACACAACAATAATTATAAAAACTCACATGAAAATGGGTAAAACCCAACAACAAAAAAGAAAAAAACCCCACAACAAAAAATAAAACATCAATACTACAAGAGGATAGAGCCCTCGCAATACGAGGGCATAACCTTCACAAAAACCCCTTATTTACAAAAAATCCTCACAACTAACATGGTGAGAAATGAGGCAGTGCATACTCCTAAATAACTTAACCTACATCCTCGCCTCTACCACTTAGAAAAATCAAGCGGTGGAGGCGATGTTTCTCCTTTTCTCTTTCTCTCTAGTCTTCTTGGCGGAAAGGGTTGCAACTGTTAGGCTTCTCTCTAGTCTTTTGGCGGAAAGGGTTGCAGTTGGTAGAAAAATATCTGACCTAGATCCGAAGCAAGCACGAAGCGAAGACGATGAAAACCCTTTGCAGAGACGCGAATCTCAAAAGCAAAAGCAAATAAATACTTTGCTTTCTCTACTAGAGGACATAGTCACTAGTGGTGGTGCCTAACCAGAGTCTTCGGTGTCGGATCCCAAACAAAGAGATGGGGTACATAAATGATTTTTTATCATTTTTCAGCTAAAAAATTAAATGGGGCTCACATGTGATTTTAAGTGGGACTAAATTGAATATTAATCTCTAACATATGGAGATTACGAATATATAATTATTTACCTATATTCTTTTTTATATGAATGAGAAATTAATTCTAAAATAGCTTACTTAATAAGTGTAAAGTAATAAAAATTGATAAATGTTATTTAGTCCCATATAGGAAAGTTTGAAAACAAGATGTTTACTTATAAGTGATAACTAGTAGCATTCACTTGATTTGAGCTCACAACACACATAAGGAAGGCTTAGGGGTGCGCGAGTGTGCGAAAGCAAAAGGGCAACATAGGACACAACACTCTGCACGTCGCGAGGAGCTGTAAAGTTTTTCATTTTCGGAAATCAAGGCAAATCGGACGGGTGAGATGCGTCCGTGGAGATCGAATCTAGATCTCGTTCATTGAGGATGTCCAACTTCAATGTACACAGTCTAGAGTCGTAGGATCGTATCTTCGCCGATCGTGCACGATCCAACGCCGTGGGATCGGATACGTCAATCGCGATGTAAGTTCAAGTGCGACAATTGCGACCGTCAAATCGCATTTTTCTACGATCGAACACGATTCGACGGTACACAAAAAGACACTATGTACACCCACCAAATGCCTATGTATAACCCCCTCCAAAACTAAAAAAATAAAATCATTTAAAAATATCTGAATTCTCAAAATTTCTTCCTCTTTCGTTCTTTTCTATTTTGGCATTATTTTGTGAGAGATTTCTAGCAATATTAGTTCAAATATTGATTTAAAGTGCTACGATCACAAAAAAGAGATCGTTGTATCCTGAAAAATAATTGTCATATACCGTAAGCACCAGTAAAAAACAAAATTGTCTTACGGACATATTGTTAAACTCTAAACTCGATATGCAGCTGATATACTATTATTCTGCTAAAATAGCAATTGATATAGTTTAGCCAGATAAGTCTTGTTCCAAGTACCTTTAAATAGTAAACGAAAAATAATTTATACTTTAAAAGAATAATTTTTAAGCGAGACTGTTATGATTCTACCACTTAACCTAGAGATTTGCTAGTTGATTTTTTTTAGAAGAAACAAAAATATTTATTTATTGTTATAAAATAAGAGATGTTGTACAAACGTGAATGGGCGCACAACGAGTACACCACAATACATAAGCATATCACAATACACCGTGCCAATTCACCCAACCATGATTACCTTACATTCTCATCATACAGGCATCTATCCCGCCCCAACAACCACTCCGAAATAGAAAATCTCATATTTCATTTGGAATCCCACACCCATGCACTGGCAGTTACCTTAATGCTATCTCAAAAACTTGATCCACTCTCCTAGATTGATTATTAAAAACTCTTCAACTCATATACACCGTAATGTTGCTGCATATGATGCAATGAGGCCGACATTCCTAGTTGATTATATCAAAAACTATATAATATGTCAATACTATTCACACACCTCACTTCTCAGTCACCAAGGAAGAAAACAATATAATAATAGATATTTAAATATTTAAAATATTAAAAAATAAAATAAAATAAAACAGTTAGTTTCGCATGGGTACTAATCGTGGAACGAACTCCTCGCAAGTGGTAAGCCCCCCCTTACACACAAATGCCAGCCTAAACGACACGACAGGACACGAGACGCGGCGATTTACCACAGCACCTAGTCGTATAAGTTTTGGATTCGTTCTTCAAGCAAGTAAGAAAGATTAACTCTTTTCTAATTCTATTAGCCGATTTGCTGTTCGTTCCTAAACAAAGTCACGAGCAGTAACGGAACCCTAAAATCATCACTCGTAGCTTCCGAAATCGCCAAATGATCTAAAAGCGATTTCGTTTCCTTTTTCGATCTCGCAAATCCAAATCACGATTTCTGCCATTTCTTCCGGGAACCATTGTCGGGAATTGCGAATCTGCCTTTGAATTAGAGGTAAAATTTGGAGCTCTTGATGTTGTTGTTCTTATTTCTGCTTCTTCTTCTAGTGTTTTATCTTCTTCTTCTTCTTCTTCTTCTTCTTTTTTTCAAGTTGTGATTCTTGTTCCTTTAATTTTTCTGATTTAGGTAGTTCTGAAAACTTTGCTCAGTTTTTTTTTTTTTTTTTTAATTGTTGAGGTTGGTGTTTATTGATAATGGTGCATAGATGTACGATACAATGTCATAGTTTTGAATCCGGTTTTGTGAAAATCCTTTATGTCTATCCATTAATGAAAAACAGAGAAAGTTTCGTAGTAGGTTGATCTACTATTCAGTTTATTTTCTTTTACAGAGTCTTCGTGTCACTAGCCATTGAAATCTTTTCCTTTCTTTTCGTCTATTTTTATTGATTGGCAAGAGAAAGCCAAATTCTCCTTTTAAGTCTCCTCATATAAAAACAGCTTTAGAACTTCAAATAAGTTTAGTACTTTTTTGTCAAATTTTCATATGATTTGTTCTTAAAACGCTTGATGGATTCCTTGACAATGCTAGGCGAATTTTGTGGTGGTATTGTTATATACATTTATTTTTGAAGTTTCAAGTTTGATTTTATGGACTAGGGATTGCATGCTAGCTCCACCTACAATTGTGTCAGCTTAGATAAATCACAACGAATATAGTCCAAAATTAAGATTCCATCTTTTAAAAAAAAAATTATGTCTATGTGAGCAAATTATTATTTGCAATTAATTCTAGAAGGATTGATTCATCATTAAAAAATTGTCAAATCCAAACTCTTAAAGTGTTTCTCTTCACTCATGCCGATCTGCTTCGTCCATCACTGAGGTAAGATAGCTCTAAAGATTTTTAGTTTTTGGAAGAATTCTTTGTAAATTGATTGGATCCACATGAATATTTTTGTCTTATTATTGTGGTGAACTATTAGTTTTGGTTTTAACATCTACATAATTGTTGCTTGATCTAGAGAGGTTTCCTTCATCTTATTTCATTTATTGAATGATTGGTTGTGTGTTATTGGGTTTTAGAGGGTTTCTGCTTTCAATTTGAGTTTCTCTTCAATTCTGTAAGTATAGTTATCTTTCCTTTTCTGTTTGTTTAATTGAACATTTGAGTAGTTTCCTTTCCATGTCATGATGCTTCTTGCATGACAACGAAGTAAACCTATTAAGAAAGATTCCACCTACTTTGTTAAGAAAAAAATATTATACTTTGTATTATTAAATATATCTTTCAATGAGATTGTTGACTTAAAACTTGATAGAGTGGAGTGGAAGAAGTGGATTCATGTAGCTGACTCGATGTGGTTAGGGAAAAACTTTGTTGAGTTGAATAATATCTTTTAATGTAATAAACTTATTAAGAGATTTTGCACTCCTTATGAAAAAAAATACTATATTTTGTTGAGTTTTCTTATAGAAGTATTGTATTTCTTGTTCCTTTTGAGTGCCACCTATTATATTCAGGCACCTAAAGCCCTTTGGCATAGAAACTGTTAGGGCGTTGACTACTAATAATATCACAAGAAAGTAAGGATTTGAAGGAGAGTGAAAAATCAAAATGATATTTCTGGAGTTACTGGAATGCATCACATTTTAATTCCATCATTGGGGTACGACAGACTAGTGACTAAGGATTGAAAATTGAAGTTCACCCTAAACTTCAGTCCTTAAAATTTAGAATTAATTCATGGAAGTTCGATTTGACATAGATATTTTTTGTAAAAATTTGACATTGTAGTGAACCGTAGAAAATTCTCTTTGAATGTCTTAAGATCTATGTTTCTTTAAGATATGTTGAAGTGAACATAATTATGTACTTAAAACTCATTAAATTGTGAAATATAATGTTTAAAGTAAAATTTATAAACTCTATATTACTTGACATATATTGCATGAGTTAGTAACAAGCTACTTTATGACACAGATGCATGGATTAATTACACGTATTTTTAGTAAATCTAATGTTCCTTTTTTATTTTCAATTAAAATTTTGTTAGTCTTATTTTCTTCCTTTCTTTCTTTCTTTTTTTGTTTCCTTTTTTTTTTTTCTTTTGAGAACTGAGGGTAACTAATCCCTTGGGTACCTGGTTGCTCTAGTAGGAGCTACCCCTAGTGGCTATCCAAGTCCCATGCTTGCATTAGGCTTTCTCCCTGATGTGGGTAGTGAGATTTGAACCTAGGACATTCGGGATTAGAGCTGGTCCTAGTTAGCAATTCTATAGTTTTTCATATGAAATTGTACTGTAATCTATGATTCTATCATACTTTTATTCTTTTAGAACATCTTTGAAACAAAAGTTGAAGCTAGCGTTCGTTTGTTTGTTTGTTTTTTTTTTTTTTTTTTAACTTTATGTATGAAAAATTAAGAAACACTAAAGGCTTTCTTTGAGTTTTGCATATTATTTCGATATTTTACCTAACTTCGATGGTTTTTGTTTTCGTAATTATTCAATTTCATTTAATTCCTAATTTGATGATTGAAAATTTGATAAAATTCAATGAAAATTTGAAAAATTGTGTCAAATTTTCGTTTCATGCTAGTGATGCTAGATTATGGCCAATATCCGGTTACTCAAGATATATAACAATTTTTGTTGAAAAGTGACATTGCTTCCTCTTGCTAGACCATTTGCTGTGTAATTTGTAATTTTGCAACTATAAGAATGTTGCTGTTATTTCAATCTTTTTGCTTTTTTAGCTTTTTGTTGTTTGAAAATTTGTTTCCATTTCAATTTCTAATATATTAATAGTCATGTTGTTGATTTACTGTGTCCTTTTCCAGGTTTGTGGAAAATTGCCTTCCTTGTGTTTTGCTGTTACTTCTGTTGCAATGGCAGATGGTCATGAAACTGACAAGAACATTGAGATATGGAAGATCAAGAAATTGATCAAAGCTTTGGAAGCTGCCAGAGGTAATGGCACTAGCATGATTTCTCTTATCATGCCTCCACGTGATCAGATTTCTCGAGTTACTAAGATGTTGGGTGATGAATTTGGTACTGCTTCAAACATCAAAAGTAGGGTTAACCGCCAGTCTGTGTTGGGGGCCATAACCTCTGCTCAACAGAGGTTGAAGCTTTACAACAAGGTTCCTCCCAATGGTTTGGTGCTATACACGGGAACCATTGTCACTGAAGATGGGAAGGAAAAGAAAGTCACCATTGACTTTGAGCCTTTTAAGCCCATTAACGCATCACTGTACCTTTGTGATAACAAATTTCACACAGAAGCCCTGAATGAACTGTTGGAATCTGATGATAAGTTTGGATTCATAGTCATGGATGGAAATGGGACCCTTTTTGGAACATTAAGTGGCAATACACGTGAAGTCCTTCATAAGTTTACTGTTGATCTTCCAAAGAAACATGGTAGAGGAGGTCAGTCTGCTTTGCGATTTGCTAGGCTCCGGATGGAGAAACGCCACAATTACGTGAGGAAGACAGCTGAGCTTGCTACACAGTTTTTCATCAATCCTGCCACCAGCCAGCCAAATGTTGCAGGATTGATCCTTGCTGGGTCTGCTGACTTTAAGACTGAGTTGAGCCAATCTGATATGTTTGATCCTCGTCTCCAAGCAAAAATACTGAATGTAGTTGATGTTTCTTATGGAGGTGAGAATGGTTTTAATCAAGCTATTGAGCTATCTGCAGAGATTCTATCCAATGTGAAGTTTGTCCAAGAGAAGCGCTTGATTGGAAAATATTTTGAGGAAATCAGCCAGGATACTGGAAAGTATGTTTTTGGTGTTGATGACACGCTTAAGGCACTGGAAATGGGTGCTGTTGAGACGCTAATTGTTTGGGAAAATCTAGACATCAACCGGTACACACTGAAGAACGTTGTTACAGGTGAGACTATGATAAAGCACTTGAACAAAGATCAAGAGGCTGATCAGAGCAACTTTCGTGATACTGCTACAGGAGCAGAACTGGAGATTGTTGAGAAGATGTCACTGCTGGAGTGGTTTGCAAATGAGTACAGGAAATTTGGGTGCAATCTTGAATTTGTGACTAATAAATCTCAAGAAGGTTCGCAGTTTTGCAGAGGTTTCGGTGGCATTGGAGGCATACTCCGTTACCAGCTTGATATAAGGGCATTTGATGAGTTATCTGATGATGGAGAAGCTAACTATGATTCTGAATAGCAGTCAATCAACTTTTGTTCAGAGCTGGTGCAGGCGGTGGCGGACTTGCACCAGCACTGCTCGGGGCTGCACGCAGTGCTGCTCCAAATGACACCATGATCATGTCTTTCAGAATTAAGGTTTGACTGCCCTCTCCTTTTTCCCTTCCTTGCATTTAGTGATATTATACTGTATATGAATATAGCAAGCATGGATTCTCACTAACTATTGTCCTCTTTCTTTCACCTTGTGAAGTAATATGGAGCATGAGCATGATATGATCATTTCACATGGCACATGGTGATGGACCAAAAGAGAAGTTCTCTGGAGGTGAGGATTCTGCATTGGCTTGCAGTTGATGTGTCTTGAGATATTGATGTTGAAGGATTGATACTGAGAAGATTCAGCATTTGTTGGATATTGTTATTGGTTTTCTAGTAATTGAATGTTTACCACCATACTTTAGCTACAGGAGAGTGATTGGCTCCTTATTTTAAGCTTCCCATCTTGCTTTCAGTCTTGATTGGTGTGCTTTGCTTGCTCCCCTTGTTATGGTAAATGGGTTTAATTCCAACTGGTTTTACATTGTGTGCTATCTAGCAACTGATACTACCAATTTTACATCTTGCGCTATCTTGCAACTGATACTTTATGACATTCGCAGATGACAATTGTTGTTGGTTATCCATGGGGCATCATTTGATTCTTGTTATGTGATATTAAGGTCTATTTTGTTGATAGGTATGGCCTGTTGGTTGATTTTGGGTGTCAATTGAACAATTCATATTTTGCTTTTTCACTTATTGATTGTATAGATTTCCATGGATGTTGAAGTATTCCGCCTCTTTCTTTGGCTCTTTGATCTACTGCATTTGATTTTATCTTGCCATTCAGCTTTTTCCACCCTTTACTATTTGAAGATATTCTAAGTTAACTTATGTTTTTTTGAAGAAGAAGACAATGAAAAGTGATCTTACACCCTTGATATTGTAGGTAAAAATTGAAAGCATAAAAATATAAATATAAATATAAATATAAATGAGCATCTTTCTTCGAAAATGCTAAAGAGAATTAGTGTGAGCTGGTGTAAACCTGCGTACGAGATCTACTCGTATATTCAGCATCTTACTTTTTTCTTTAACAGAAAAATTAAAGGCGAATGAATGAAAGTCTAGCATAAAGTTTTTTTTCTCAACCTTAGTTTTTTGGGGAAAATCCTACTTTTTTCTTTTATCTCAACCTTATCTTTTCCCAGGAATCTGTCCTTTTAATGGTAAGGACGCGCAAGTGAGGGGGAGGTGAATCAGAGAGACGCATGTGAGTGGAATTTTTCTTGTGTGTGTGATGGATGCTACACTAACGAGAGAATTCCACAAAACCCCTATCGCAATCAAGGAGATGCAAATGTTAAAAAGAAATTCCCATGTATTATTTCCCTCTTTGTGCTTCCATTTACATATAATATGTTGCACTGCTCTCTCTTTTCCTTAGGAATCAATCTCTTATTCTTTTTCTAACTCTCCCTCCATCGTCTTTGTCCTTCCATGTCCTGGTAGTCCTGGTAGTCCTGGTATAACAATTTTTTTTTTTTTTTTTTTTTGAAGCGTAGGACTGCAATAACCCTTCAAAGTGGTTGGTATTTTTCCAAACCCAATTGTAACAATGATACATTGTATCCATTCTCATTCTATTTTATCATTATGCACCTGATAGCGAGACTTAAATCAACTTGAAGCCGCCCGGCCGGTCCTTGTTGATCTAAGAGACCCCAATGTTTGAGTTCACTTCCTAAATTTATTTCTTGAGTATCTGAAACCGCAACTTTTAGTTATAAATAATGTGAATTTCCAAAAAAAAAAAAAAAAGTATGAATAATGAGTTTCAAGCTATTCGATTTTGGTCAATACCCCCCCCAACCAATCCGACTAATCTAAAAATCTAAAGTCTTTCTATTGATTTCCGCAGTCTTGAAATGCATCAATCAAATGTTTTTTTTTTTTTCCTTTATTCTTTTTAAAATGAAATGTGGTTTCCAACGAAGTATCCTTAATTTTTCACAAGATATACCGCACCCTTCGGGCATGAAACCAACGTGTCTCTAACGAACACTGAAACTTTTATACTGGGTCAATTTTCAAACTCCACCCTATTATGCTCAGCCTACCACTCGTTGGTCAATCAAATCATTTTAATTATTACATAAAATGACTTCCAAATCTTCAGACTGATTTTCTCTTCAAAAGACTTCGAAAGCTAATAGGGCTACATCAACATCTTAACAGATAAGAGTTCATCCGCAAGTCTCCTAATGTGAAGGAAAATACTAAAATGACACGAGACAGTGACACAAATCATGATTACACGTTTATAAATTCTTTGAATAATGCTCTTATAAAAATAAAAATATGATTCAACTGCCTATGTTTTTGCTGTCCCAATTTGTGTTCACTCTAACGTCACATATTAGATAATGCAGCCGACGACCTGCATTCCCAAGAAAACCAACTAAAACAAAAAGAAAGAAGAGACAAGATGAATTGGGTAATAATTGAGGCCACAAAATATTCAAGGAAATCAAATCCAATGTCCCTACCACTACCAAGGCACACCCCCAAATAGGGATTTTGGTGACAAAACCAAAAATCCTTCCAAGGCAAGTAAAGGGTCAATGTTAGCAAAAGAAAAGGGAACACAGTTTATTTACCCAACCCATATGATCTGCTAATTAAATTCTCACAAGATTAAGAAGTGCAAGAAGAAAATTATGCCAATATTTATGGATGCAATTGTAAGGAGGAATCAAAACCTTGTTCTACAACACCAGTGAGCAAACAAATAGGGGAAATCTCAAATCAACAGCAGACCATAAAGCAGGAATTACAGAAACAAACTAGATATAATAATTCCCAACAAATTGATCACTTAATTCTACATAAGAACAAAAAAAAGGAAAACTGAAAAAACTGGAAAAAAAAAAGAAAAAGATCAGGACATACAGACAGGTGAAGTTAGGTACATGGGGAGTTCTCAACAGGGGATCTTAGAAGTAAACCATTCCATAACATGAAGAGGAGCCTTTATCAATTCAAGCGCCAACTCCACTATAATCGTCACGCAAAGGCAACATGGGCATATGCAAGTCAAAAGCAATCTGCAACCCAAAAAACCCATTCAAAACAAGACCAAATAAATTAGATCAGTTGGGTCATCAACCCGAAAAAAAAAAAAACCCAAAAATTAAATAAACAAGAACGTCAGAATCAGATTCTTTTTTTTTTTTTTTTTCTTTTAGAAAGAAATAAAAAGACCCTTTTGAGTTTGGGGAGAGAGAGAGGAACAAACCCAACAATCCAAATGACAACACCAACAATGGAGACGAGAACGGAAAGAAAAGCAAAGGGCAGACCCAGCAAGAAGCCCAGAGGCCTGCAATCACCATCACAGCACATCGTCTCTTTCTTTCTTTCTTTCAGAAATTCAATTCAAAGATATGGGTTTGGTTTGTGTAAAACTGATTAAGATGCTTCCTTCTTTTCAGCTATTTTTTTCCCGTATATATATAGTGGATTGGGCTGTAGTCTACCTGGTGAGAGAGAGAGAGCGAGAGAGAGAGAGAGAGAGGAAGAAAAGAAATAGATGTTTCTTCTATTTTTCGCACCAACGCTGATGGTTCTTGTGGTACAGGGCGCTCGATGAAGGGATGAAACACATAAACATTTGATTTATTCTTAAGGCACGTGTTAAAGGGATTAGGTTACGCTGGCTGCACCTGCACAGTGTTTTAAGTTGGGACTTTTTAGAAGGGAAAGTGAGAGGAAAGCGCTCGAGGGGTAATAATGGAAATAGAGAACTTCACAGAAAAGTCCCAAAGGACATTTTCGTCATTTTCTTTTTCGGGGTTAAAAAAATAGAAAGTCTTCCGTCAAATCACGCAAACGCTAACGCGACGTGCCGGGCGCCGCCTCTTTGGCGTGTCTGCGAAACGGCAGTTATGTTCGTCTTCCACAAGAAACGCTTCTATTATGAATTTAGATTTAAAAAAAAATAAAAAAAACAATGTGCTTACAACACAATTTAGAAGCAGAGGAACAACCTTTACAAGGAGGGTTATCGTTTAATTAGAATCAAAGCTGGTGATTTTGGGATCGAAGGTTTTAAAATGTGAATGGAGATCATAATATAAAAATTCTTGTAATCTCAATGCCCACAAGCATGTTGATTACCATTAGTGACAGCATGTGACAGTCCAACCCTTTTAACATTTAAAACATATTGTTTTGGTTGGCACATTGATTAAAATATTGATGTCAATAGCCTATTGATTTTTTATTTTTATTTTTTGGGGAATTCATGTGACTAGACCAGCTTACACGCCCTGCGGAGACTACTTGGAACAAATGATCGTAAGGGGACATTGTGACATCTCACTTAATATTTGTGAACATCCCTACAAGTGGTCATGGCATAAAGGTTTTGCTCCCAAGCAAAAGCCATGCTATCCACTCATGCAGTAAAAATAAAAGTCTACCCCGAGGCTAAAACCCAAGACCTCATGGAAGAAATTCATGTGAGAAATTCGATCTCTTCAGACCTCACTGGGCTAGGCAAAGGGGAACAAGAAAATTTGGTCACATGGATCTCTATTTCGCTAGCATTTGTTCTTTCTACCTACTGCCAAATCGATTGGTGATCAATAGCCTATTGATTAATGTTTGTACAACTCAACTCAACTCAATTAAGTTTTTTTTCAACTACATGAATTTGCTTTCTCTATTCCGCTATATCTAGAGCTAAGTCGACATTTAAATTACAAATAGTTATATCTATCTCAATTATTTTTGTCCATGTTATTTTAGGTTTGTCTCTAACTCAAGTAATATGCATGTATAATTAGTCTAAAGTTCTCTAAAATTAGATGGATGGTTTTGCAACCTATATATCTTTGCCAACATAATACCAAAAGCAGCAGCTTTCACCTTCAAAGTTCACACAAAAACAGCTTCCTGAGGATTAATTTATTGAAGATAGCATTTATTAATACCATAGGTCTAAAAACTGACAGATTTCTGGGTGGCCTAAAAAAATGGACCTAGAAGTTCTTAAAAGAAAAGGCTGTTGTTAGGGGGAAAGGTTCAGTGGTTTATTAGTTCAATGTGGTCATCATGGAATCATGTGCTGAAAAACCATGGGTGAAAGAAAAATATAATAACAGATCAAAGATCCAAAGCTAAGGATGGTACCTTTAAATCCATTGCAAATCTCACTCTGCTGTCAAGGAGCCCAAGACCTTTGAAGTGTAGCATCTAACCATGCCTCCTAGAGAAAGCAAGCATTTTGATGTCAAATGCACCACCTGCTCCCTAGATGTCAAATAAATTGAATGTTATAACACAGGAAGCAACCAAGAAATCAAAGTCCCATGATTTAATAATGCTACCGGTAAGGGGACCCAGCTTTAAAAAAATCACTAAAAAAAGCTTACCCAGACTCATTGCAGGATAGATATTGGTGTATCAGGTAACTTGACCTCATTTTGTATCATCATTCAAACTTGCGTTCTCCTTCTCCAGAGAAATAATACAAGCAAGCCTCTCATACACCTAACGCATTAAAGTTTCAATTCATTACGTAAAATGAACTAATTAGCAAGTGTAGTAAGTGAGACTATTTGCAGGCAAGTATGGTTTTCTGGGATGCACACCTCTGAAAGCTGCTCGGTCCGATTCTGCTTAGCCACAGATGATTGATCATACCTGGATAAAAGAAGGGGCCCAAAAAAAATCAAGAAAACCTGATATTCTCATTCCCACTGATTTGAATAGTTTAACTAGGTTAAGTTTTCTCACCACTCACGAGGGATTCCAGCTTGATCTCGTGCTGAATAATTGAAGGGACCCTTAAGTTCCACACCGTACTCCTCTAATAAGTCTACAATTGTAAACAAGTGTTACATGTACTTAATATTCATCCTAAAAATAAAGTTTTTCCAAATAGAAGAGATCCCCACCCTTAAAAGTGGCACAAGGTACACGACCCATCTTTTCACAGACTAACATAAACCAGAAAACACCAACTGCCACATGTGCAACTTCCTCATCAGCAATTCTAGCCACAATGTTTGATGTCCTACGATCTCCGAAACCAATCAACTTCTGTACTAGACGGGGCCCTGCATCAAGACCTCTAGCCTCCTGTAAAAATATGGTAAATAAGTGGAACTGAAATCTGATAGATGCATCAATGCACAGAACAAATATTGATTCAAATGTATAGATTTTTACTGATTCACTTTTATGAAAATGGAGAAGTAAGGATATTGGATTATCACAGTGACTCATTAACTCCGAAGAAGCATAACTTAATGAGATAGATTCAATGTATTTACAGCAGAATTTGACAATTTAATGAATTAGTGCAATAAGAAGACCTTCAAATAATCCTATTTTGGAAAGCATAAATAAAAGTTACAGAGCTTTAAATATAAAGATGAGTGTGGTGGTGTGCTTGCGAAAAAATAAGTACTAGCTATACCCTGATGTCCTATGTAACCACAATTTTTAATGCATTTCTAGTTTCATTGCAGATCTTATTATCTGATTTCTAAAATGAGAAGTGCATTTCACCTCTCTATAATCACAAGTTACTATTATAAAGTTTCTGAAGTGCAGTGTACTCCTAAAGCATGAAGATTACCTGAACTAGAGGAATCACAGCCAAACGTGCTGCCACATCCCCAGAAGATCTCTCACACTCCCTCCAAAGCAAATTATGAGCGGGCATGTCTCCATAGCTATTCATGTACAGCAGAAGAATGAAATCAGTCTAATTAACTAGAATGACTAGGAGCTTCTAGTTTCTTTTTTTAAATAAAAGTTTTTTTAAAAAAAGAAAAAAGAAAAGAAGAGACTATCATCCTATATTATCCCTTGCTCATGCATATGAGATCAGAAAGAGTAAAAGCAGTGTAACAAATCCTATAGACTTCCCACCTGAATCCTAGCTCAGCAAGTCTCTGAGAACACCAACTAAAATGGCGACTCTCATCATCAGCAACATGAGCAAAATCAGCAAAGAAGCCCTCCCCAAGAACATCTTTATAAGGAGAAAATCGAACTACAGTATCCCATGCCAGATCAATTGCATTCAGCTCTACATGTGCAAGATTATGTAGCATATAAGCATTAAGTGGCAAACTTGAGTGCTTGGGAGCCGGAATCTCCTTCGGGGAAACCTGAATTTTCCGACGACAATAAGCAACCCAACCAACCAGATGCACAAAGAAACTAAATCATCATTAAATTTCCCCTGTCCAACTTCTAGACAAGTGAACATGTAAATTATTTCTCTAAAGAAAAAATTCCAAAAAATAAATAAACAAATTCATGAACAATATTTCACCATTCAGTTGAGCAATATATAAATAAACAAAATCATTGTCTGCCATGCGCAGCACAGGTAACAGAACTCATCTTGTGTCCATTAAAATTAACCAAGACAAACGAATGCCACGAACAAGCCTCAACGCCCCTTTTGTTTTCTTTTTCTCTTGCTCTTTTTTCTATTTGATATAGCAAAGGAGAAGCCTACTTTTTATGTTTAACTTAAACAACGAGTACAAATACGTCAATATTAAAGTTACTAATGCTGTCAACTTGTTCATCCATAGCTCTAAATTCAATTATCTCAAATGTCCATTCCATGTTTGTACTTGCAATAACTAAAACTGGAGATTCAATCATTATTTACTCTTGTTGGGCGTGCAAATTTGTTCTTATTCCATCCATGAACATCTGCTCCTAATTCAATATTGTTCTCTAGCACTATACTTAGATAACGCAGTCCATACATTTAGCTGTACTAAACATGTAAAAATCAACCACCATATTGTTGTTGTTGTTTATTGATTATTCTATGAACACATTATTATGTTTGAAACATCCATAACATTAAAATACATTAACTCTTAGAGAGAGTATCGAATATAAACCCTACAAAGAATGCATTTATGATTTTTAACTTTGTATCATAAAAAAAAAAAAAAAAAAAGCTCAAAATGGTAATAATAAAACAAGAACAAGAACAAAAATTCTTCAATCAACACATTAACATGTTTGAAACATCCATAACATCAAAATACTAATAGTTACAATTTCCATCACAGGATTCACAAATTCCAAATTCACTCTTAGAGGGAGAGTATCGAATATAAAAAGCTCAAATGGTAATTAAAAAAAAAAAAAAACAAGAACAAGAAGATAAAACGAACCAATTGCGGTTTGGGAGGCCGAGCGGGGCGATCGGGAGGTTGAGAGATTCCAATTGGGAGATTTAGACGGCGCCATTTGGAGAAGGCGAGATGAGAGAGCTTAGATTTCGAGAGAGGATCACTGGTGGAGAGAACTAGGGCTCCGAGCTCAGACAGAGAAGAAGCGGACCCCGTTGGATCTTCTTCTTCTTTGTTTGATAATGATAGCGGCGGCGGCGGCGGCTCTGGACCGTTGGATCCCCATCGACGATCTTCGTTCAGAGTGCTGTCTCTCCAGGTTTGTAAACCAGGCCATGGCGAGTATTTCAAGCAAGAAGAAGAAGAAGAAAAGGGTTTTGAGGAGAGGAAGGTTAATGGCGGAAGAGTAGAACTCAGAGCAGATCTCATTGGTATGAAGAGTAGCAGTTTAAGCTGCATTTTTTGTTTTTTACTAATCTAAAATAAATATCTTTTAATATTAAATTACTAAAATTATTTTGAAGTTTTATTAATTATCATTATTATGTTATATCTTTTAATATTAAAAGTTTTACTAATTATCGATCATTATTATGTTAATATATTATGGAAGCAATTTAAAATCAAATAACATAAAAGATTTTTATTTAATAAAATAAAGTAAAATTATAAATAAATTTTTTTAATCACTTTTCCAACCAAAAAAAACGTAAAGAGGGAAACAAAAATCACATTGTATTAAGACTACTATTTTAGTTATATACGTCCAACAAAGTTTCAAACCTTTGTAAGAATAAAAACATTATTTGTACATAGGAAATGAAATAGAGCCACATCACCAAACTAACAAATAATACTTCACTTATGATTAGATCAGAATTCTATTAAAAGCATAAGATGCAATATTTATGTGAATTCGAAATATGCATTATTCATGCAAGATTTGACTAACACTAAGTAATAATAGATTGGAGGGGGACGTGCTGAGCTAAAACTTGCAATATTTGTTTACTGATTTGTGTGCCTCATTTGAATGTCTAACATTTACCTTTACTGAGTGAACAGTTCTCAATAAAGCCAACCAGTCCAATCCCTAGGCTGGGAGGTAGGATCACAATGGACCCGCTTAAATATCAAGTCTTCTGAAGCAGTAAGCTACCTCTTGTTCACTATTTAAAGTTACTAAGGACAAGACTGAATCTAACTAACTATGATGATTGCTGGTTCAGCAAAGTAACGGTATAATGCATTGACTCCTGGACACGGTACACAGATGAACAGTGGTATGTGAGAATAGTTGATTCCCACTATTTCTTGTGAATAGTATTGTATATATGGATAGTGTGTATACATAAATAGTGTCGTATACACGAATAGTATTATATGCATGAATAGTGTCATACACGTGTATAAGTGAAAGACTTTTCTGATGTGGAAGATCAGCCAAGGCTGCAACCACAGAGCATACTAAGAATTTCCCAGTGATTCCGACACTACTTGAAAAATGTATACATTATTGCATTACTAACTTGTAAAATAAAGACAGTAACTACAAAGAGTACATAGACAGAAGATATGCATGGTTCGGTTCCAAGACTTACGCCCACGGGCAGAGTGTAGAATCTTCACTATAAACTGGAGATTACAACTTCTCTCTTTTCTTTCAAGAAGAGAACAATGAGATTATTTCTCTCTCTCTTGAAAACTCAAATATATTTATAATCAATTAGATCTGAATGAATTGAATTGAATTCTTAGCCTCTATTTATAGGAGAAGATTATGAATAAAATATTATTTAAAAATAATATTTTATTCTATTTTATTTTATTTTATTTGTAATGGGTGGGTGGTGGTTTGTCCACCGTTTTGGTTTTGGTTGTTGTGAAATGGGCCCAACATCTACCCCCAGGCTTTGACTAATGAATAGTTGGTTGGAGCCTCTTGTCTATATATTTCCTTCTTGATAGCTGAAGATGTGGGAGGTAAAGAAGTGATCTGCCGGGAAGAGCTTTGTCGAGAATTCATCTTACAAAGAAAGTTTTGCCGAGAGATGTCGCAACTTAACATAGATTTTGACGATGCCGAGAAGCAACTCGCCGAAGCCACTTTGAAGACTCATTAGGGGCGTGTAGCAAGATCTACTATTTTTGTTAATCGTCCCGTAGTTTTGGCTTTACCCAGAGATTTTGAGCGAAATGGCACTTCTGTTGAGTTTTTTTACTCTCGTCCGGTTAATTCTGAAATGGTTAAGTTTCGTGAGAGGCATTCGTCTAGGCTCCCTTCTTTCGCAGAATTTAGTACAACGGCTGGGTCGAAACGAGCTAAACTTAGGGCCTTGAGTTTTCTCTTGGCGGTTGCCGAGTTGAGTGTCCACAGGACATTGTTGAAAAGGAGCGTGAAGAATCTTGTGTTGCCAACCTCAACTTGTGTGCAACCAATGTTGTAGGGGTAGGTTTGTTTTTTGTTTTTTTTAGCACCTCACTCATTTGACCTTTATGCCATAACATATTCTTGCTTAAATTGCTATGAATGCCATGGTTGCCCTAAAGCAAGTTGAGCAGGCGGTAGCTCTCAACAGAGCAGATTATACTCAGAATAGAGTTGAGGTTGCTGGGCTAAAGGGTAAATTGGCAGGTTGTGAAAGAGAGTTGACTGTGAAGGGACCATAATGGCGTGCTCTTTTTGACCAGCAAAGAAAAACGATCGAGTTGCTTGAAGCCGATCTAATCGTGAAGAGTGTTGAGCTCAAAACAACGCGCGATGAGGCAAATAGAGTAGAATGTGAGATTCTATCCGGATATAAAGAATCCTGGGAGTTTACTTCTCTGCTGAAGGAGAACTATATGAAGGGTGCCTACGATGCCATGCATGACGTAGGTCAAATTTTCAAAAATCGTATTGTTATGAAGGCCTTTTTTGCAGCTAAGAAGTAGGAAAAGATAACACAAAAGACTAGGGAAGAGGAGGCGGCGAAGGCCAGGAAAAAAGCTGAGACTGAGAGGCTTATAGCGTTGGCGACGAGGAAAAGCAAGACCCCAATTTCGGGGAAGGTCGCGGGTCCAGTTGCAGAGAGAACCCAGTCGCAAGTTGGGGATAAGACCAACACCTCAATTATTGAGAAAGCCAAGGCTCCTATTTCTGAACCTCCTCGAGCACTGCCTGTTTCTGAAAGAACCACAACATCGGTTCAGGAAAAAGCCAAGATGTCGGTGGTTGTTAAAACTTTATCAAGTCCTTCTGCAGGAGGTACTTCGGATACTGCTCCCAAGGCTTCATCGGTTTCTCCCCCTCCTGGTTTTGGTAAAACACGTGATACTCGCAATCTTTGAAGTCGAAGGCGTTTTATACAACTTTGGTCGAAAGTCGGTCTTTTGTATGTCTTGTTTGGGACTGACACATAGTCGATGTAGAACTGATTTTTGTAGTTAAATTTGATCGGTTGATTTCGGTTGTTTGTTGACTTGTGGTCGTTGAGTTGATGGGCTAGTGATTTCAACCACTTCAAACTTCTTGGTAGGGATTGCCCAACCCCCCAAGGCACTTTAGGGTATAGACCCTTCTTTACGGTAGGTACCAAGCTTGTGCAACCCCCAAGGCACTCTAAACTTAAAGTCCTCTTCTCGATAACTAACATTTTTGTTGCCCAAGGCACTCTAGGGCCGAAGCCTTTCTTCTCCGTAAGGACTCGTAGAGTACCCCCCAAGTCACTCTAGAATTAAAGTCTTCTTCTCAGTAGCTAGCATTTCTGCTGCCCCAAGGCACTAAGTTATTTGCCAGAAATTTGTAAATTTGTAGAGAAACAAAAAAAAGGGCGTAGGGTGCCACTTCATTGATGTACCGAAACTATATGTCGAAACATATTGTAGGAACAATGTAGAGGTAGTCATAGAGACATATAAATAATGTAAAAAATCATTACCTCTAAGTCATTGCTGCTACCGGTAATACTTCTTGAGATGCTCCACATTCCAGGGTTTGAGTATCCTTCTTCCAACTAGGTCTTTGAGTTCATATACTCTTGCTCGGAGTATGGCAGTGACCTTGTAGGGTCCTTCCCAATTCGCACCAAGGGCTCCTACTCCTGGTTCTCGTGTGTTCAACATGACTTTCCTAAGCACTAGGTCACCGATCTGGAAGTTTCTGTGCTTGACCTTGGAGTTGTAGTACCTGGAGACTCTCTGTTGATATGTTGTTAACCTGAGTTGAGCTTGTTGTTGCTTCTCCTCTAGAACATCGAGCTCATTACACTAGGCTTTTGTGTTCATCACCTCGTCAAAGTTTGTCGTCCTCAAAGTTGGTATACCAATCTCAATAGGGATGATAGCCTCCATCCCGAAAGCTAAGGAGAAAGGTGTTTCCCCTGTCGCAGTCCGGGGAGTGATACGGTATGACCACAAGACCTGTGGCATGTCCTCGGCCTATGTTCTTTTCTTCTCCTCAAGTCTAGCTTTCAAAGTGTGCTTGATTATTTTACTCACTGCCTCTACCTAGTTGTTGGCTTGAGGATGAGCAGGAGTGGAAAATAAGTATAAGATGCCGAGTTCTTCACAAAACCAGTCAAAATTGGTGTTATCAAATTGCTTGTCGTTGTCTGAAATAATGGCACATGGGATGCCAAATCAGCACACGATGTAGTTCCAAATGAAGCGTTTGGTTTTCTGTTCAGTAATGTTTGCCAATGGTTCGGCTTCTGCTTACTTAGTAAAATAATCAACCGCAACAATCGCGAACTTGACCTGGCCTCTTCAGGTCGGTAGTGGGCCTATTAAGTCCACTCCCCACTGAGCAAATGGCCATGGGTTTTGGATTGGAGAAAGCTTTTCTGTCGGGGCTCGAATGTTAATGCCATGCCTCTGGCAATTATCGCACTCTCGAGCTGTTCGTATGGAGTCCTTGTGGATGGTAGGCCAGTAGTAGCCTTGGCGGAGAATCTTGTATGCCAAAGCTCTTCCACTGGAATGGTTGCCGCAGATCCCTGCATGGACTTCCTCAAGGACTTCTTGAGCTTGCTTCTCACGCAAGCACTTTAAATAGGGCATGGTGAAGCTGCACCTGTAGAGTTGTTCATCCACCAGTGAGTATCGAGTAGCTTGTCTTTGGATTCGTTTCGCATCAATCTTATCCGTTGGAAGTTCCCCGCCTCGCAGGTACTTTTCGATAGGATCCATCCACGAAGGGGTTTGGTCAACGGTACCGACCTAATCGGGCTCCACAATGCTTTGTGTCGGTAAAAAGTCTACTGGAACATGTATCATAAGCTCGGCCTCAGAAAAAGAGACCAGTTTGGAGAAAGCATCTGCCAGGGTATTTTCAGCTCTCGGTATCTGCGTTACTTTATATTCTGAGAATTGGCTCAGTAATGTGTAACATCCCGTAATTTTAATTAAATCCATACATTGAAGTAATACACATATTTGATACGTATGCGCTAAATATACGCGTGTATGATTAAATAAAATTATGAAATGAAGATGATACATGTGAATTAAATTGATTAATTTATGGAATTGGTTAATAGATGAAGAAGTTGGTTTGTTAACTTGCATGAGGAGCATGAGATAAAATGGGAAGGTGGTTTATGAAATGGCATTAGGAGCATTGGATCAAATGAATAATAAAATAAAAACAAAAAAAAGAATCTTCTTAGTTGCATCCAACGTGTGCAACAAACAAAAAACAAAAATAAAACAAAAAGAATAAACAAAAGAAAAAGAAGATACTCTTATCTCATTTTGCCGACAAGAGAAACAATGAATGAAAAACAAATAATAAAAAAAAAAAAAAGGAAAGAACGTGCAAAAGAAAGAGAAGGAGAAGAAGAAGTGCAGAGAGAAAGGAAACGGAAGGGAGGAAGAAAGAAGGGGAGAAGAGGGAGATCCGAACCAGTGGTAAGCCATTTTTGCTATTTTTCGTCGTAAAATTACTATCTAAGCTAGCTGTAACCTTTCTAGAGGAGTAATTTTTGTTATGGGAGCCGTTTTACGGCATTTCAAGAATTGGGGTTTTGACCCAATGTGAATGAAACTCCACTAGAATGGTAGAAAATGCTCCCTGGACTGTGAGAAACCCAAATATGTGGTTAGATTCAATTTTATGATTTTTGGAGCCGTTGGACAATTTTAATACAATTTACAACATTCGGATGAATAGTGAATAGTGAATAGTGAATAGTAAAATGAATAGTGAAATGAATAGTGAATAGTGAAATGAATAGTGAATAGTGAATAGTGAATAGTGAAATGAATAGTGAATAGTAAAGTGAATAGTGAATAGTGAATAGTGAATAGTGAAATGAATAGTGAATAGTGAATAGTGAAATGAATAGTGAATAGTGAATAGTGAATAGTAAAAAAAATGAATAGTACTGTAAATAGTGAGTTGATATTTTAGTAGCTACCGAAATGGTAAATGACGATTCTCATGATAATCTATGGTCATTTCAGTGTTTAAATTGAGAGCTTAAGGGCACTGAGGAAGCAACATTGTTGCTTGATTTTAGAGGGTGGCTTAGAGAAACTCGTGTAACCACTGTGAGTATAGTTTCTTGATTTGGTTCTTGTATGGCATTGTACGCATATCAAATGTTTGATTGTATGCGTGTTATATTTATAGATAATGCATTGAGTTTTATGGATCATGCAAACTGATTTTAGCCATTGGAGTTTTTTTTAATGATGAGGTTTTGCGATTCCTCATTGTCATTTCGTTAGGTTTATCCTAACAAGGGTTGCGATCCTTGAAATGGCTGTTAATTGGGTAATGAGATGTTGTGGCTACCTTGTAACGGCCATACAAGGGTTAGACCCGCTCTCGTGCCTTGCGGAGGAGGGAGATTGTGCATGGTGTTATTGAATTGGGTCATGAGAAGTTGTGTCTACCTTGTACGACCATACAAGGGATAGACCTGCTCTCTTGCCTTGCGGAGGAGGAAGATTGTGCATTATGTTATTGAAAATCATGAAATTTATGATATTGACATGTACAATATATTCATTGAATGATGCATGTGTTGAATAAGTGTTTGAAATGATTTTAAATGTCATATTTCTATAAATGTATATAATTGCTATCTCAAGAACTATATTCACTGAGCTGTTGATTGCTCACCTCATTTCCTCCAACATTTCAGGTATTAATTCAAAGGGAAAAGGAAAACTCCGTGAGTGAGTCTGGTATGTGCATGTCTGCTTGGAGGAAAGAGCTTTTGTTATTTGATATGTATAATTATCACACCTTATAGATATATGTATTATCATCTAGATGGGATGTGTGGGCATATATTGATATTGGATGAGGAAATGATAATTTGATGTGTGAATGAATGGAATGGTTATGGGATTTGATTTGTGGTAATAGAAAAAAAAAAAAAAAAAAAAAATTATTGTACATTTTGGGAAGGTTTGTGAGAGTACGTGAAGGCTGACAGTGTATTATATACTGTATATGGGTTTGTACAGTGTATAGTACGCTGTGCCGGTCATGACGTCAGCCTACGTCAGGGGCGTCGTGACAATATTGGTATCAGAGCCACTTTTAGGATTAAAAGCCTAAAAGATTAAAAGTTTTGTGATATTATGTTTGTTTGTATGGGTTTATGTACGGGTAAATTACGTATTTATAAAGATTGAGTAATCGGATTGTCTGACTTATATGCTTCTTTATCTCTGTGAATAGCAGATTGAAAGGGAAGGAGCAGACAATCATGGACCCACAAGAAGAAAGGTTAAAGAAACTGGAAGAAATGATGATAGCTCAGCAGAGACAAAATGCTGAGATGATGCGTATGATCACACGTCTGCAGGATACTGTACAGGGGCCGCCAGCACCTGTAGTACTCGAGGTTGGCGCCAGTAGTGCTGGTGCGTCTGCCCAGCGACCTGTGCCAGCGCAGGAAACAGTAGAGCCACATGCTGATATAGAAGAAACTCGCAGATATGAAGAGGTGATGAAAGCATTTAAGAGACGAGAACCGCCTCTATTTGATGGCAGTCTAGAGTTGGAAGTTGCTGAGGATTGGCTTATACGGATAGAAGCTATATTTGAGGATATGCATGTACAGGATAAGGACAAGATTAGACTTGCTCGATTTAAATTCTCGAGTAAGGTTGAGAGATGGTGGCAGACCATAAGCCGAGCTCAAGGACCCATAGATACTTGGGATAAATTCAAAGAAGTATTCTATAAGACGTACTATCCCCCGTCTGAGGTTGATAAACGACATAAACAATTTATAGAATTACAACAAGGGAACATGTCTGTGAGAGAATATGAATTTGAATTCAATAGGCTAGCCTTGTTTGCCCCTGAGATGGTACAAACAGATCTGATGCGAATGAAGAGGCTCAGGGAAGGATTTAATGATCCAATCCAGAAAGGTTTAGCTCTTGCTGGTGTTCAGACTTATGATCAGGCAGTGCGACAGGCACTGGATTATGAGACAGTCGAGATGAAAAATAAGCCACCACGGGCAATGCCCACATCACAGGCAGGTATAGAGCAGCAAGTATCCTATCAGAGTCCGAGAAAGCAGAGATGGGACAGAAACTGGTGGGGTGAACAGAAAAAGGCAAAGATAGTTGAGAGGCCAACTCTAGTTACTCCTTCAGCAGCAACGCTACCACCACCACCACCGGCAGGCAGAATATCACAGTCTGTTACGAGGCCACCGACACAGGGATCGTCGGTTCGGGCACCATGGCCGCATAGGGGACCAGGCAGTCAGAGTGGCTGGCGTTCGCTCCCGCTGCGGTGGGAGTGCGCCCGCATCTGGGTAGAATGTGCTGCGGTGCATTCCAGGCGTGACAATGTCACACCCCGCAGGATGTGATGAGTACTCTACCCCTCAACCACACACAGGTCTATTGGGAGCACTCCAGCCGTTACATACCACATAATATTGTCACACCCCAGTACACAGCACACCGCAGCGTCTAGTACCCCCGGGATCATTTGCCCATACTATTCATTCATGAATAGTACAGGGCCTCCCCCAGATTCGAACTCACAACCTCATAAGGTTTGATTTCGCAATCTGAGTAACCACTGAGCCAATGGTTCAGTGGCTACTCAGATTGCGAAATCAAACCTTATGAGGTTGTGAGTTCGAATCTGGGGGAGGCCCTGTACTATTCATGAATGAATAGTATGGACAAATGATCCCGGGGGTACTAGACGCTGCGTTGTGCTGTGTACTGGGGTGTGACAATATTATGTGGTATGTAACGGCTGGAGTGCTCCCAATAGACCTGTGTGTGGTTGAGGGGTAGAGTACTCATCACATCCTGCGGGGTGTGACAAAAAGGCCTTATGTATACATAAGGCCTTTTTGTCACGCCTGGAATGCACCGCAGCACATTCTACCCAGACGCGGGCGCACTCCCACCGCAGCGGGAGCGAACGCCAGCCATTATGGATCCATAATATTGTCACATCCCAGTACACAGCACACCGCAGCGTCTAGTACCCCCGGGATCATTTGTCCATACTATTCACTCATGAATAGTATGGACAAATGATCCCGGGGGTACTAGACGCTGCGGTGTGCTGTGTACTGGGATGTGACAATATTATGGATCCATAATGGCTGGCGTTCGCTCCCGCTGCGGTGGGAGTGCGCCCGCGTCTGGGTAGAATGTGCTGCGGTGCATTCCAGGCGTGACATAATGCCTGTGTTTCTCTTAAGTGGGCTTGCATCCTCTCGTCTTTGGCGTGATACTCCATCGTAATCTGACTTGCCATGAGCTGAGAATCACAGTGGATGACCAGCCTACTCACCACCCAGCTCTGAGCAAGCCTTAGCCCAGTTAAGAGTGCTTCATACTCGGCTTCATTGTTGGAGGCTGGAAAGCCGAAACGAAGAACACATAAGTATTTCTCATCTTTGGAGGAAATGAACACGATTCCTACCCCGCATACTTGCTTGCAAGACGAGCCATCCACGAACAACTTCCATTCCTGAGAAAACAGGTTGGTAAGCCGAGCTGTCTGGGGCAGCTCGGTGAGAAAATCTGCTAGCACTTGTCCCTTTACAGTTGTTCGAGGTCGGTACTCGATGTCAAACTCACTCAGTTCGATGGCCTACTTGGTTAATCGACCAGACACCTCCGGCCTCAGAAGTACTTGTCGCAACGGATGTTTGCTAAGTACCACAATGGTATGGGCTTGGAAATAGGGCCTTAACTTTCTGGCTAAGGTGATCAATGCAAGGGCTAATTTCTCAATCTATGGATATCAGAACTCTGCATCAAGTAGAGACTTGCTGATGTAGTAGACAGCTTTCTGCACGTCGTGTTTTTCTCTTACGAGTGTTGAACTAATCGCTGCTTTTGACACTGTTAGGTAGAGGAAGAGCTATTCCCCGAGAAGATGTTTTAACAGCAAGAGAGATTGCCCTAAGTAAGTTTTTAACTCCTGAAACGCCTTGTCGCATTCTGGTGTCCACTTTACCACTTTCTTCTTGATCAGCTTGAAAAAGGGAAGGCACCGATCTATGGACTTAGAAATAAATCTATTCAAGGCTGCTACGCATCCAGTGAGCTTTTGAACCTCCTTCACCGTTCTGGGAGGTTGTATGTGGATCAATGCCTTGATCTTGTCGGGGTTAGCTTCAATTCCCCTCTGGTTGATGAGGAATCCTAGAAACTTTCCCAATCTCACGCCGAACGTACACTTCGCTGGGTTGAGTTTCATGTTATACTTCCTCAAAATGTTGAATGCTCCTACTAGGTCGGTAGGGTGATCTGATGCATGGACACTCATTACTAACATGTCGTCAACGTACACCTTCATGTTAATGTCGATCTTCTCCGTAAACATTTTGTTCACTAACCTTCGGTAGGTGGCACTGGCATTTTCAGGCCGAAGGGCATTACCTTGTAGCAATACAGGCCACGATCGGTGATGAAAGTTGTCTTCACCTCGTCGTCCGAGCTCATCTTGATCTGGTTATATCCTGAATAGGCATCCATGAAACTAAGCAGCTCATGACCAACCGTGGCATCCACCAGTTGGTCGATACGTGGTAGGGGAAAGTTATCCTTGGGGCATGCCTTGTTCAGGTCTGTGAAGTCAACACATGTCATCCACTTTTCGTTAGGCTTTCTGACCATCACTACGTTGGCTAGCCAATCTGGGTATAGCGCTTCCCGGATGAAACCAGTCGTTATGAGCTTGTCTACTTTATCCTGTAGACTTTGGCACTTGTCGAAGCTGATCGGTCTTCTCTTCTGTCGAACTGGCCTTGTTGTCGGATCGACGTTGAGACGGTGCACGATCACACTGGTCAGTATGTCGGGCATATCCTCGTGTGACCAGGCAAAAACATTTTTGTGATCCCGCAGCGCTCGACCAGTTGCTTGGTAACTTCTGAGCTCAGCGACGTTCCGACCTTTACAGTTTTAGTTAGGTCATCGGCGATCTGTACTTATGACCAATCTCCTTGCGTCTCTAATCTGGTCGTCATTTCCCCCTGATCGAGGCCCGAGCTAATCGGAATTTCGGTCTGCATCAGGTGTTCTTCTGTGATCCTGTGGAAATCTGTAGTTGTAACCTTCTTCTTCATCGTCGTCGCATAACAATCTCTGGATTCTTCATGGTTACCCCATACGACACCGACTCCTTGCTCCACTAGGAACTTAAGTGCCAAATGATAGGTTGACACCACAGCTCCGAGGTTATTGAGGAAGGGTCGTCCAATAATGGCATTGTACGCAGTAGGACATTTTACTACAAGGAAATTGGCCATGACTGTTATTTTGTGCTCTGCATCTCATGTTATGATTGGTAAGGTGATCTTTCCCTCGGGCATAACTCTGTCTCCCGTGAATCCGATCAGAGGCACATTCTCCGAGCTAAGCTGCTCCTTTGTTAATCCTAACTTCTCGAAGGCTGACCAATAGAGAATGTCAGTCGATCTACCATTATCAACCAACATTCGATGTACTTTGCAGTTGGCCACTGTCATCGCAACTACTAAGGCGTCCGAGTGAGGTCGGAGGATATCCCACGCTTCTTCCTCTGTGAACGTGATCGCAAAATCCACAAGCTTTTGCTTCTCAGGTCAGTAGCCCAAGTTCATCACTTCAGACCGAGCTTCTCGGACATATGCTTTCAGGGTTCTGCCGGAGGTACCGACCTAGTCACCTCCGAAGATGGTTCGAATTTTTCGAATTGCTTCAACTTTGTCCTGCTCTGGAGCTGGACCTCTTCTCGGCTTCGAGTTTTTTACGAACTCCCTCAAGTGGCCATTACGAATAAGGGCCTCAATTTCTTCCTTCAGGTCATAGCACTGATCAGTGTCATGACCGTGGTCTTGGCTATACCTGCAATATTTCTTCCTATCTCTTTGCTCTGCCGGGCTTTGTATCTTCTTCGGCCACCGGACATAATCTTTGTTCTGGATCTCCATGAGGATCTGTTCCCGAGATAAGTTAAGGGGTATGTATATAGAGCGAACAGTCTGGGGTACCTTGTTGCTCATTTGATCTCATTGGTCATAGTTCGTATAGTTCGACTTCTTCCCACCCCTGTGGTCTTCTTTGGGTTTCTCAGTTTCCTCCATCTTTCTCTTTGCCTCCTTCTTTGAGCTTTTATGGAAGTCTTTTTCTCCCCACTTTGCTTTGCTTTGTTCATCTGCGTTGATAAACTTCTCAGCTTGATGAAGTACCTCCTTATAGGTGCGAGGCTTCTTCTTTCCAAGGAAGTAGTGAAATCTTCCTGCCCTCAATCCTACTATGAAGGTTGTTACTACGATCTTGTCGTCGTAGTCATCCACCAAGACTCTATCCGCATCGAACTGCTCTAAATAGTTGTTTAAGCTCTCACCCGGCTTCTGTTTGATGGCGATAGGTTGTTTACCGACTTGATTATCTCCTTCCGGCCAGCAAAGTGGTCGATGAACTCGAGTGCCAAGTGGCTGAACGAGTAAATGGAGCCGGTTTTCAGGTTGGTGTACCATTTCTGAGCTGGTCCACCAAGAGTAATTCCGAAGCCCTTACACATGGTGGTGTCATCGTAGCCTTTAAACTTCATCCAGCCCTTATACTTGTTGACGTGATGTCGGGGGTCTCTTTCTCCATCATACTTTTTCACCTCCGCTGTCTTAACGTTCTTGGGCAGCGGGGTCTGAAGAATCTCGTTGACGAATGGGGACGGAAGCTCTTTATATTCTCGATAGTGTTTCGAGGCATTATCTATGCTAGATCTAATCAATTCAGAATGTTCATACTTAGAGGTCTTTCTGGACTCCAATATGACCCGGCTAGTCGCACTAGTTTGCCTTGAACGTGCTGATTTGGCAGAAGTTTTTGTGGCATCAACCTTCTTCTTAGGTACTGACTAGGATAGGGCTTCCCTCGTCTTATCTGCCTTGGTTGGTACCAACCTTGGATGGGAGGATGTCGAGCTGCTACTCTTTTTGGCATCCAATGAATGACGTAGGTCCCCGGCCAAGAGAAACTTAGGATGGGAGCTCGGTATGGGCTTTGAGCTCGTGCTTCCTTCCTCTTTTTGAAGTTGGGAGTCAGATGAAGGTAGGAAGGGAAGCATCTCCTTCATCATCTGTTGTTGCTCGAGAACGACCCGGGACATTTTCTCAAGATTTTTCTCGATCTCATGCATTCGGGACTTTTAAGCAAAACCTTTCTTCTTTGGCTTGGGAGGTCTTCCTCTTTTAGCCTTAGGCATTTTCGAGGTTGCCGCTGATTACAGTTCAACAGGAATTTTTGCCTCTTGAATCGTGGCTACCGAGCTAAACTTGACTCAGAATGTCGGCTCCACAGACGGTGCCAAATGTTATTGCAAGATTTGACCAACACCAAATAATAATAGATTGGAGGGGACGTGCTGAGCTAAAACTTGCAATGTTGTTTACTGATCTGTGTGCCTCATTTGAATGTCTAGCATTTACCCTCACTGAGTGAACAGTTCTCAATAATGTCAACCAGTCCAATTCCCAGGTTGAGAGGTGGGATCACAATGGACCCGCTTAAATACCAAGTCTTCTGAAGCAGCAAACTACCTCTTGTTCACTATTTGAAGTTATTAAGGACAAGACTGAATCTGGCTAATTATATTGATTGTTGGTTCAGTAGAGTAACGGTATATTGCATTGACTCCAGGACACGGTGCACAGATGAACAGTGGTATGCGATAATAGTTGATTCCCACTATTTCTTGTGAATAGCGTTGTATATATGAATAATATTGTATACGTGAATAGTATCATATGCGTGAATAGTGTCGTACACGTGTATAGGTGAAACACTTTTCTGATATGGAAGATCAACCAAAGTCGCAACCACATAGCATACTAAGAATTTTCCAGCGGTTCCGACACTACTTCTTGGGAACTATATACATTATTGCACTACTAACTGGTAAAATAAAGACAGTAACTACAAAGAGTAGAGAGACAGAAGATTTACGTGATTCGGTTCTGAGACCTACGTGCACGGGCAAAGTGTAGAATCTTCATTATAAACTGGAGATTACAACTTCTCTCTTTTCTTTTAAAGAGAAAACAATGAGACTCTATTTCTCTCTTGAAAACTCAAATATACTTATGATCAATTAGATCTGAATGAATTGAATTGAATTCTTAGCCTCTATTTATAGAAGAAGATTATGAATAAAATATTATTTAAAAATAATATTTTATTCAATTTTATATTATTTTATTTATAATTGGTCGTTTTGGTTTTGGTTGTTGTGAAATGGCCCAACATGCATGTATCAAGTACAACCAAATCAGAAATCTACTCCAAAAAAAAAAACACATGCAATATTTACATTAATTGGAAATTTGCATTGGTTTTCTAAAAAGACAACAATTGCTACCTAAAAAATAAAAAATAAAAAAAAACAAAAATTTTCATATTACTAAGAACTACTTCTCGAAAGCCCAAGCATGTTGCTTTCGTAGTTCATCCTCTTCCTTGGGAGTGAAGTCGTTCTCAATGTTGAAAATTGCTCGAACCTGTTCTACACTCTTGTCTTTTATCAAGTATGCAACTCTATTGGTTGTTAAATCCAACAAATTTTTTATAGACAAATAGTTAGCAGCCATTACAAGATCAAACAAACCATTGATATCCATACTCTTCATGAACTCATCATCCCACTTCTCTTTCTTCCCCTTCTCATCAGACCCTTCTTCTTCTTTATCTTTATTTTCTTCTTCTTCTTCTTGATCTTGAGCGTGATGATACTTGCAGTATTCAATTACCTTGGACAAGGCGCTGCTATGGACGTTGAGCAATGGAATACCATTGTTCTGGTCTGTAGTAAAATCTTCTTCTACCAAGTTCTTCACAGTATCAGATAAAACTATCACTTTCTCTTCGACTTCGAACACTTCTTTGTCGCTGCTAATCAATCTCAAGTACTTCTTCTGATCAGACGCCATTGATGGATTTGCAGTTTAAGATGATCGAACTAGATGCGACCTCTACAATATTTTCAGCAAAACTAAAAACTTCTGCTTTTTTTAATGATGGGTGTGTCGATTTCTCTATATTTATTAACGTTATCGTCTCAAACACCCAGTTCGTCTCTTAATCGAACTTTCTATTTCCTTTTTTTTTTTTTTTTTTTTTTTTGTTTCCAATTTGGATTGAACACGGAAATGTGGGAAACCTTCTTTTATTCAGTTTCTTTTTTAATTTTAAACTGACAAGCATTATGACGTAATTAATATCTATTATAATAGGTGTGTTGCTAAATTTATATATATTATAAATTAGTTACGCAAATATTAAAAATATAAAAGGTAGTAAAAAAAATTTTTCTTAAGAAAATAGTATTTTTTTGATAAAGAAAATTTTTTTATGATTATTTAATTAGACGTAAATTTTTTTATTATAATTAGTTATTCAGTTATATAATTATAATTTTTTTAAATTAGTGTAAAAAAAATTTCATGAAATAAATTTTTTTCTTCACCTCATTAGCTGAAAAAAATAATAAAAAAATGACCCAAAAAATATAAAATTACCCTTTTTGCTAATTAAATATTAAAAATTAAAGTTTTTCAAAAAAATTATTAAATTTTATTTTATTTTCTCACCGCCTACCAAACACATTCTAAGTAAAAAATTATAAAAAATTTAAAATATGAAAAAATGTTTAGTAAAACGTCATTATATACCTCGCACAATTAATTTTTTTTTTTATTTTTTTTTTCTTTTTTTGTTTACCTATTTTCCAAGCCTCTGTCCTCCTACCTTCAAGTCGAAACTAATCCTCCCATAATTTAAAATTTTACAAAAATTTATAAGCGCCTCTCCTACCCAGAATTTGGCCAATTGTTTCTTTACACAACGGCATTTAGGAAGTGCAAGAACACAAATAACATAATATACAAGGAAGATGCAACTCTGCTTACAATACCATCATCATCTGCAAAACTGAACAAATCCAAGCCCACAGAATGGAAGAAAGAGAGCAAGAGCAACTGCAGCAAAGCAAAAGCATTCAGAAAGAGCAAAACTAAAGAGTTTCACATGCTGAGCAGAGTAACTTGAAAGTGCTGGATCCAGTGGAAGCTTCAAGTGCTTGAAGAACTTGAAGAATAGAGTTTTTTGGACATAAATCACACAAACTTGAGCCAGACAGAAAGCTCATATTTGGAGGGAACTATTCATAGTAAACCATGTACATGTACATCTTGCTACACAAAATCAAACATAAGTGTATCCATTAACACAATTGTATCCTACAAGTTATTGTACAACTTTGCATGAGGAGAAAGGAGCCACGCAATCAATGGCATATTGGCAACAAACTATAGTTCAGAGTTGTAGTGTTTCTTCCAGCTTTCAACCCACCAAGCACAGTTCATTTCCGCGTTAAAAGTAGTAAGTAGCTTAAATTACAATCTGCACCACCACATATACTTTGTAAGCAGCTGAAGGATCGTCACCCACTGAACAGTCTTTTTATCTTGCATATGCAAGATAGCTAACAAACCAAAAATTTTGAATCAATAGTTTGGCAGCATCACCATACCTTGGCAACTGATGTTAAGAAAAGAGAAGTGTTATATCAACATGAGATATGAAACATGGCATGACTTCAGCGTGCAAATGTAATTAGCATATACTGCTCAAGAATGAAGATTAGGTATAAACATGTGAAATGTCTTCCTTTAGGCAAAAGAGATTTACAATTATTTGGCACTTTTTTGTTGTGGTCCTGAATTTCACAAGTAAGTTGTAAGCAGAATCAACAGTGAAAACTAGACACTAAGTTGCCCATTTTTTTGTTCAAGAGGACACTAAATTGCACGTTAGAGATTAAAAAGAATAAATAGATAGATGATCTTTTTTTGCTTATCCACTACATGGACTAAACACCACAAAAAACTTTTAGAAACTTGTCCACCAGAACTCATCTTAATTCATCTAATAAGCATATTCACTCTTGACTAACAGTTAAAAATATTCAAATAACAAACAGTAAAGACTTAGAAAGTAATTTTCAACTGCTCTGTCAAGACTAAAAAGTTAAATGACTTAACTACAATATGCCGCTTCTGAGGAGATTTCAGTAATACAACCAATGCACACACAAAGTAACAAAGTAAAAAGAGAGAACAATATGCAGAAATAATCCTAGTATGGTACTTTGTTGTTTCACAAAGTGTTACAATGTATTCTGTCTCTACAAATCTTAATGAGAATGCATGGTTACAAGTAGAAACAGAAGCGGGAAGCCACAGTCAGCCTAAACAATACATTCAAGTGGCTTGCTGGCTAGTGACATTATCTCAAAACTAGTCAACATGCACATGCGTTGCACTTGGATCAGTTATTTATAAATTCAATTTTTTACTTAAAATTAAACATCATGAATTATTATTGACTTAATTTAGTAAAGTATGTAAGTATATTTTTAAATCAACCAACTTAAAAAATTAAATTAAGTTAAAACAGAGAATTAAAAAATTAAATTGATGGAAAATTTGAAACAAATAACATAAAGATAACCCACAAAATTGATATAATTAATTATATAAGAATGAAAAGAAATTAAATTAAACTACTACTTAAAGAAAACTAACAACGGCGCAGAGAGAAACGTTGACAATTCCAACAAAGCTACTTCTGTTGATTTGCCTCTGTTTCTGCTGTCAGATTGTTTTTTTTTGCCCCCTTTTGATGCTTTAAGATGTATAAGACATAGAAGGAATATGAGAGGCTTGATGGACAGGAAATGCCTCAGAAGATAACCATTCTGATCCTGGATTCTATTATTTTATTATTGTAAGAGAGGCTTGATGTCTTTGGGATTTTCATCGAAGGCCTTTTCTCCAAGCTTGGGAAGCAAAGCCATGGAACCCTTGCAGATTTTTTAGTGGGAACAGTTTTTTAACTGTTTGAAAATCAGCATAAAAGGCGGAAACATTTGGGGACGTGGTTATTTGCTCTTGTTATTTGCAGCGTATAAAAAGGAAACGAGAAAGCATTTTATATTTAATTACACTAATACCCTTCCAAAAAGGATTAAAGGTGTCACCCACATTCTGCTGAGGGAACCATTCTTTTCCTGGAGACCAAGAAATCAAAGATGCTATTCCTTCAAAAGCTTTTTAGTGTCACTTTCAAGAGGTTTCAAGACTTATAACATTAAGTTGGGTGGAATCAAATTACTTGAGGTGGGAAGATTGGGGAGTTTAATAAGAAGTTAGAAGATCAGAAGAGAAGATTGCTGTTATAAGTGGATCAACTGGTTCAACTACATAAGTTGAACAAATATATTCTCAAAATAAATAAAAACTGGTTCAACTACATATTCCATATCTACTCTCTGTCCTTTTTACTATCAAACAGTTTATTTAGGATGATATGAAGATATATAACACATATCATTTGGTCAATCAACAGAAACTATTTAGAGCCTTAGACACAGAGACAAAGGATATGGTTTGAGGAGATTGGCCATCATGAAAGATGCCCCCATTAGAAAAAAAAAATTGAAGATTTTAGAAGAGAAAAGGAAGCCCTTTGGAGAAGAGAGATGGCTACCATATAGGGCATCATGAGGAGATTGGCGGCTACATCACTTTGTGAAGGACTCCAATGCAAGGAGAGCAAAACTGCTTGGCACTTTGGTTTCAAGTAAAACCATAATAAGACGATGGTTATATCAGCAACCTTGATTGATCTTGTTTTGCTTACAATTATATGCCTTGACAGAGGATCAAGGATCAAGGATCGTAAAGTCATGGCAAGAGAGGTAAGTTTTCTTTTGAATCTTTTCTATCTCATTCACCACACACACACACTAGCATAGGTATCCTTGAGATGCCATTTCTTCATCAATCATCATTCAAGGTTGCTCCATGTAGGACAGAAACTCCATCACAAGTTATTTACTTACATGGCCAACCATATAAGATGTTAGCAATACTCATAACTCCCAATATCTTAATCCAGGTGTCTTTAGTAAACATATCCTTAAGGCATCAAGTTATGCAAGGTGGTACAAGGTAATAAAAATTATGTGTCTATTGAAATCCTAGAAAGCCAAAAATCTTTTATGTTACAGAGCTGTTAATTAGGAGATTTGGCCATCCACAATCATGCAAAGTCTACAGTCGGGAAGAAAGAAGAGAATTTCTAAAGTGGTTTAACAATATGATACATTAATAATAACCCCAAGAACTAAATCATTTTGTGGCCACCAAATTAGCAATTTTCAGATCTGTCCATTAATGTATCAATGGTAGATTGTACCAATTTTCTACTCTTCATTTACAGTTACATTGTAACAGTTCTTTCTTTTGCTAGTTCATTCGTACATTGTGTTCCTCTAGGTGGCCAGCTCATCATACCTTCTTCAATGGAATCTAGCATTTTTAGCAAGTTAAAGAGAAAAAATAGGGAGTCCCACAATTTGCACAAAAATGAGTTTATGAAAAACCTCCATCAAGAAGGAAACTAATATAACCGACAACATCATACATCACCACTAATTATACCCAGCAGCATCCCACTGTACTGCCTCCCTCAAACTCCTGTCACCCTGTTCCTTTAAACATATAACACCACCATCAACTCTACCACATTAACAAATACCGTAAATATCAAGACCACCAACACACCACCTTATTGCCTGTTTCTAACATCCAAAGCAAATGACCTACCACCACCATCAACAACACCATATAATGGAGAACGTCGGACAGAGAGAAGAAACAGGGTCAAAATGAGACCCGGACAAGGGCTTGGCTCAAAATGGGCCCCAAACCCAATGGATGTAATACACAAAAGAGCTAGAATCTAGAGAATGAGTGCAACATACCAAGTTTCTTCTAATGCATATCTTCTTCTTCTTCTTTAGTTAGGACCCATTTTGCAGCAAGCCCTATTGGGTTTTGCTGTATCTAGCCCTTACTAATGGACACTTTTTTTTTAATGTATTTTCCTTTATTCTCTTCTCCCTCTTCTAATCCTCTTCTCTTTCTAGTAATCTTGTTGGAACCAGCTCTAATTACCAAACTCTTTGTTTCATTACCTTTGCTTTCTCCTCCTCTTTCTTTTCTTTTCATTTTTTTTTCCTTTTTTCTGACAGCCACTTTGTAATTCACAATGTTTTCTATTTTTTTATACCCCTTCCTCTTCTCAGTCAGCCAGATGAAAAGAAAGGGGGGGAGTCTCATATACAAACATCTTCACTCAACCGGGGACTTGCAATGAGGAATTGTTTGGACAATTTCAAACTAGCAAGCGCCACAGCATCACAATTAGGCTAACGAGACTAATTATACATGTAGGCCTTCCATTGGATACATAAATTACTGTTGCTTTTCAATTAATATCATAAGTTTAACAAATATGGTTCTACCATTTGAGCTAAAATCAAAATATATTAGTTGATTTTGTCTATTAAAATTGCTATTTCAATGTTCTTTGATATCTTGATATACCTCACTAAAGTTTTTCATGCAATTTGTCGAATCTCAAAATTTATAATTTAATCTGCAACAACCCCCTCAACAATCTTACATATGAACCCATTATTAACAACCTTGAGGAGAAATTCTATTTTAGTCCAAAAAAATAAGCAACAGTAAAATTAATAAATGTGACCAAATCTTTCTCAACTAGTTTTGCTTAGATGCCACTAGGTTAGGTGATGGACATTTTAACTCTACCAAACAAAGAGCATGCTACAAACTTACAGAGTCCATCTTGTATTGCCCCAGCCATACAAGATGGACAGTAAGAAAAAAATAACTTGATACCATGGCAGCGGACAATGTTAAGATACTATTTATCTGAAATTGTCCATCAAATTTTAACTATCTTCAACATTAAAAACCAATATGTATTATTTCCATCCATTTCTTTACATTCTTCGGCTATAACACTGGACTGTGTACATATCAAACCATTCATTACACTGATCATAACAAGTGCCCAAAATGGCAGAGTATAGGGATACTTAGACGTAGTTGCTAATGAGACATAAACCTTAGCAAATTACAGTATAGTCATAAGCATATTATTTAATATACATTATCCAGACCAAACCTAACTCTAACTACAATCATTTATTGTTGCCACAACAGTGGGCTTAAAAGACTATTTCTTCAAGACACAATCATAAATGAAGCATGATGTTCGACCTTATAAAATAGCAATAGACAAGAAATGAACAACGAGAAAAGAATTTAGCAAATTTAATAAAGAGGATGAGAAAAATCAAATGTATCTAGACGCATTTAATAAATTATATTTTTTACCTGAACTTAGAAACAGTTCATGTCCTCGGTGAGTGCCCCAGATCCGATGCAGAGGAGCTATCACTATCAGAATCTGCACAGTACAGATATGAGAATAAATGAATATGCCATTGGATCTCCAAGAATGTAAACTTCAAATTTGTGTCATTATTTCCCAAAATTATTTGAATACAAGAGCATAATGCTCTTTTAAAGTGATATTCTGAGGACAAGGAGTGCAAAATTATACCACTTGATGAGGATCCAGAATCACTGCTAGAGCTACTGGAACTACTAGATCTACTGGCATTGTCCTCATGTTTTTCTCCGTGAATGGGTGATGAAGAAGACACATTTCTTTCATCTGTACTCAAACCAAATATATCAGTGAATATTTCTAAACTAGAGCTTGTTTGCAGCCATAAAAGGCAACCAATATTTATGCTTCCACAGATTTACCTGTTTTAGTTTCCTTTTGCACCTCCACCATAGGCAGTTCACGATTCTAGACAGATTAAGAAACAAATCAAACATCAAATGATTAAACAAATACATCACAAAAAACAGAAGAAATAGAAGAGAAACAGCAGGAAAAAAAAACTAAAAGATTTATTCAGGGCCTCACCATTCCTTGATCACGCTCTGCTTGTTCTTTAGCTTGCATAGCAAGTTCAGCTTTCCTCTTGTTCTTACTCAAGCTCTTCTTGTAATTAGTTACAAACCTATCAAGTTCCCAAAGAGTCTCTGCATCAACAACATCAATGTCCACTTCAATCTCATCATCCCGTTGGCAGAGCGATGTATTTCTCTTCTTAATGATCTGGACAATGTTATCCAGCTTTTCTGGGGGTAAGCTCTGAAGATTCATACTAAGTCTTTGCTTCTCCTCATATGTCATATCTCGCTTGTTCGGATCCTTTGCCTTAGGCTTCTTCGGAAGGGGCGTCCTTCCTGAAGGAGCAGCAACATTTGAGGATTTTGATTTGGAATCCACATGAAGAGTTGTTGATTCTGATCTATCAAGAGTCTTCCTCATTTCTTGAAAAGGACGAGGAATTGGTGTCTTCTTCGATGTGGGAGTAGGGAGACCGACATCATAGTCTCCTCCTTCAAGCCTTCCATCAAGATTAAACTCTGCCTGTAAAGCTGCCCACCTATCTTCAAATATATTCAACAATTCTTCTGCCATGAAGTGAACATCCTGCCCTTTCGGGTTATACGTCATGGCATTTCTAAACGTCAATCTCACATCCTCCGCAAATTCCTTAGGAGACTTGTACCAATTCTTATTCAACCTGGACTTAACAGTGCCTAGATCCATCGGGTGTTTGATGATGGTGTAATAATCAAGGAGACCAAGACCCTTAACATCAACAGGAGAATTGAACACCCACCCATGTTTATGCTTCATCAATTTCACAAGCAGGGCATTGCAATTCTTGAAAACCTGACTAGAATACTTATCCTTCCCCAACCCGAATCCACCTTCTCCCCCTCCTCCACCCCCATGTTTCTTCCCACCATGAGGTTTCGATTTCTTGTTACTCTCTGGAGGAGGGAATTTCTCCTTTCCAAGAACAAAATCCGAATTCCTATAATATTGATTAGCTTTCGGCGTTCTCTTTTCCTTCTCAACTATATCGCTCACGCCACCCTGACTGTTCTCCACAACTGAGACACTAAGCTGGTGCAGTGGCCTTGACTCATGAGGACCAACCGAAGCAACTTCGGAATTCACTCTCTTTCCACCACCATTATCCACAGCGTCATTCGCCGAGAGCTGCGAATGACTATAACCACCACCACCTCCAACAACCGCACCCGAAAACCCTATAATCTGAAGCTCCTTAGCTTCAAGCTTCTTCACCAAACTTCTCACCTGATCAAGCTCATTACTGAGCTTCCTTCTCAACTCCCTCATCTCCTGCTTCGACCTCGAAGCCAGCGTAATGGTAACCCGATTTTCCGACCTCGTGAGCCCGGACCGACCCGCGAATCCACCGGAACCGGGATCTCGGCTGCTCGGAACCGCGATTTCTCGCCGATTCCGACTCGAGGAATCGTCCGAAGCCGCATCGAATCGGGTCAACAACTGCTGCTGAGACGAATTACCGTCTTCAGAAGCTAGGGTTTGTGAACTAGGTTGAAGATTCTTGCTAGAATTATTACCTTTGTTGTGCGATTTTCTGGTGTAAACTTTGCTTTCAGTCCACCTTTGCTTCTCACGAGATCCATCGCCGCCGCCGCCTCCTCCCCCAACCAATGTCCCCGAAGCCATACATGTAAAACCCTAATTCTATCTTTCCAACAAGAAAAACATCAAATTTAACAGCACAACACGGTTGATTCGGTTAAGGATAAGGTTTTCGAGATAAACCCTAGCTCAAAATTTCTTTTTTCTGTGTAAATCAAGAAACCCTAATTTCAGAGGAGGAGGAGTGTGGAGAGGAAGTTAGCGTTTGTTATTTTCGAATCGAACGATCCGAAATTCCAACTTCGTTTGATCGATCGGTCGCTGTCTGGTTGGGTTGTACCATTTACGGCGCTTTTTGCAAAACCGAGTGTTGTGTTGTTTCAGAGCATCAGCATCAGACGTTCGAGATTGCATCAAAGAGAAGTGGAAAATTGGGGGTTTTGTGGTCAACAGGGACGTGGAGGCTTTAGATTGATCCACGCGAGAGTGGTAATTGACTGGTTTGTCTTGCTCGTTTGGAAAGAGCACTTGAAGTCAAGATGTTTTCGGCTACGGATTTAATGAGAGGAGCCGCCGGAAATTGGCACAATTAGAAATGACGTTTTGTTGGGCTTTTAAACTGATTTCGGTCTTGATTTATTACAAAATTAGTAATATTTTATTCCTGAAATAATTTTTTAATTTTATATTTTGGATAATTTTAAATATAAATACGAAAAACACTCTCTTTGCCCCTTTTATTATATATCATTGTTAAAAATTTATAAAGGACACCATTTATAAAAGTATTTTTCTAATAAACATTTACAGAACCACTTTTACTAAATAGCTTCAAAACTATTTTTGGTCTAAAAATATTTTTTAAAAGCTATACCAAACCAAACAGGTTTACATTAATCATCTTTTGTCACATATATATTGAAATACCTAACACACACACACGCCTGTCATTTACGATATGGCTCGTCCATTAGGAGTTATTTTTATTTTCATGTATTAATTAGTTTCCTAATCTATTAATTATTTAGTCTAAATTAGAAACTTTCTTAGTTTGTCTTAAAAACCAATCCTAACACCTTGTGTGTTTACAAACTTTTATTGGAATGTGAGAAAGAAAGTGTAAGAATTTAAAATTATAGAAAATATTAATTTAACTATAAATTTTGTAATTATATGTACAATTACATATGTATATTTATTAAATATTAATGTGTAGTAAATATTTAATATATATACATATATATTTTACATGTAATTATAATATTTTATAATTAGATTAATATTTTCCTAAAATTATAGTACATGAACCCCAAAGCATTCCTTCCCATTTGGGGAGAGATTGACCTCTCAAAGAGTCATGATAATTAGCTGGGCTATTAATCATCTTCTTAATACAATACCCCAGCTCCACAATCTCTTCCAAGTGCACATTCCCAAAAGAATGAAAGTTCCACTTCCACCCAAATTTACTTTTGCCTACCTTGGAAGGCCAGAGACCAATCAACTTAAATACTTTAGAAAAGTAGTAAATAGATTTACATTGCAATATATCAGTGATATATACTTTAGTTTTAACTTAACATGATGTTTCATGCTTTCAAGGGGTTTGGCTTACTTGTAAGAAGGGGGCACGAAGACTCTGACTTAGGCAGACGACTCGGGTTCAATTTCTTGTTGTAATACCAAAAATTTTGTTGTCTTATGGAGCCAGGGGTCTCTCCGTAGATTAATTAGAGTGAAGATGGATAAGGCCCTTAATTCGGGATACCACCGTCATAAAAAAAATAATAATAATAAATAAATAAAAATAGATAATGTTTCGTGGCTGAAATATATATAAGTTAAAACTGTGACTATTAAGAGTGGTATTGTTGAGTCTTCTTCCCCTGTTAATTATGATTTTTAAGTGGTATATAACATAAGGTGTACTATATGTAATGTAAATATTTGAATAGAGATAACCGTGTGGTCATTTTTGTCAATGTTCCAAAATCAACTCTAGAAACATTGTGATTATATACTATTTTAAGACATATTTAAATGCTAAAATATTAATTTAACAAATTCTTACTTTCTTACATGTTTCTTACTTTTAAGCTCATTTTATATCAGATTTTTCTATTTTATCCTTTGCAATATTTTCATTTTATCATAACTAACATTTATATTTTTTATCAATAAAAAAAAGCTATATCCATAATTTTAACGGTTAATTGTAATTAAATATTAATTATTTAAAATAAAAGTGCAACACACCTTCTTACCTAGTAGTAGAAATAATTATTTTGTGAAATGAAGTGACAGTCCTTCAGTTCTTTGTCTTGTATGGTATCTCTTCCATGATGGAACGCCACTATTGATAATTAGGATTTGTCACATTGTGATTTGACCTCTAGCTAAGTCCCACCAGCAGGTACTCAGGTGCTTCGATCTGCGCTAAAAACAACTCTAAAGCTAGTTTAAATAAATGATGCTCTTCAAAAAATTCTTAAAATTGAAGATGCCTAAAAATATTAGAAGAACTAAAATAAATAATGTTGGGCCATTTCACAACAATTAAAATCAAAAGATGAATAAATAAAATAATAAAAATAAAATAAAATATTATTTTTAAATAATATTTTATTTATAATCCTCCTCGCATCGGGTTAAGAATTCAATTCAATTCAATTTATTAAGATCTTGTTGATCATAAGTATATTTAAGTTATCAAGATAGATAGAGTCACATCGTTCTCTTTTTGAAAGAAAAGAAAAAAGTTGTAATTTTCAGTTTATAGTAAAAATTTTACGTTTTGCCCTTAAACGTAGGTCTTAGAATCGAACCACGTAAATTTTTTGTCTCTTTACTCTTTACAGTTACTGTCTTTATTTTACCAGTTAGTAATGCAATAATGTATATATTTCCCAAGAAGTAGTGTCGGAACCGCTGAAAAAAATTTAGTATGCTCTGTAGTTGCGACCTTGGCTGATCTTTCACATCAGAAAAGTCTTTCACCTATACACGTGGACAACATTATTCACGTACACGATATTGTTTACGTATGCAACACTATTCATGTATACAATACTATTCATATATATGGTACTATTCACATTAGAACTACATCGTGTGCCGATTTGGCGTCTCATATGCCATTATTTCGGACAACGGCAAGCAGTTTGATAACACCAATTTTGATAAAATTTTGTGAAGAACTCGGCATCCGACACTTCTTTTCTACTCTTTCTCATCCTCAAGTCAACGACCAGGTAGAGGCAGTGAATAAAATAATCGAGCACACTCTAAAAGCTAAACTTGAGGAGAAGAAAGGAACATGGGCCGAGGACATGCCACAGGTCTTGTGGTCATACCGTACCACTCCCCGGACTGCGACAGGGGAAACACCTTTCTCCTTAGCTTTCGAGATGGAGGTTGTCATCCCTATCGAGATCGGTATACCAACTTTGAGAACTGCAAACTTCGGAGAGGTGATGAACACAGAAGCCCAGTGTAATAAGCTTGATCTTCTAGAGGAAAAGCGGCAACAAGCGTGTAACGCTCCATATGTACGAGTCAAACTTGTACGTTGACTAATACATATTGTCAGGTGTACGTGTACTTGTATACGTATATACATGACTGTTAGATAGTATAATTGTGTGAAATTTTTAATAGGGCGGTTGATGCATGGTTTAAACAAGTGTTTTGATTAATAAATATAATTAATATCTAATTAAGTTGATAAGTGATGTGCTGACAAGCTAATTTAAAATGATGAAAGTAAGACACCTAATAGAAGTGAAATTTACACCTAATTGAGTTGCTGGCAACTTGGTGTAGCTATGTGTTGATCTTGTTGGTGTGTTGGCAATAACAAAATGAGTTGCTAGAGTAGTAATCATTGTAAGTATATATTAATAAGGTGAGAATTATATTAATAGACTAATATGTACATTTATTAATATATGAATGAGTATATATTAATCTATTAATGTGTATAGATATAGCAATATATGCAAGAGGTTGAGAAGTATATTAATATATGTATATGTGAATAGGTTTGAGACTTATTTTATGGCATGCAAATATATTGATGAAATAATATATAGGTGGGATTGAGATGTTTATATACAGATAATATTAAGTTTCATGATTATATATTGTCACGTAGTATTTGTGGGCATATTTGAGAGTAAAATCATATAAAAAATAATTGGTTATTATTGTTTGGTGAAATTACAGCAAAATTTGGAATAGGTGGGGATAGTGTCACGACGCCCCTGACGTAGGCTGACGTCATGACCGACACAATGTATTATACACTATACATACTCATATACAATATACAATACACTGTCAGCCTCAACGGACATTCACACTCATTCCCAAAATACCACAAATCAAAGCAAATCAAATATATATATAGATGATCATTCCACTCACATTCATTCTATTCATTCTACAAATTAAATTCTCACCTGATAAATATCTATGATTATCTCATTTCATCATCCCAAGCATTATATAATATTACCACACAACCCATCTAGGTGATAGTATATCTATAGTATGTGATAATTATACATATCAAAATAACAAACATATAACTTATTTCCTCCAAGCATAATATTGGAGGAAATGGAGTGAGCAAACAACAACTCAGTGAATATAGTTCTTGACATGACAATCGCATGCATTTTAGGAAACATGACATATCAAATCGATTTAAAATATTTCAAAAGCACATATGCACCATTCATCAAAATAATATGTGCACACAATATTGCTCATTCATAAATATTTTACCATCTCCCTCCTTCAAGGCAAGAGAGCGGGTCTAACCCTTGTATGACCGTACAAGGTAGCCACAGCCTCTCATTACCCAAGTCACAGTCATTTCAAGCAACCTTTGTTAGGGCAGGCCTACTGACAATGAGGACTCGCAAAACCTCATCCGGGTCTAATTCCTAACGAAATGACATATGGGGTGGTCAGGTACTAACAAATTTAGAATCATTAATACTGCCAAAATCTCAACCTTACTCAATGTTTCGCTTATCTTGAATTTCCTATTCTTGCCCCAACATTTCCTTACATTACTTATTTCTCCTTTTACCTAAAACTGGTGTTGATAACTCAGCTTCTAACGGCAGTGCAAGCTATATCATGAGTATTGTTTGGGTTAACAATTTCATTGCAGCTTTGGCTGACCCGAATTATAGGTTGCCTCACAACTTGCGTATATATTTATAACCCAATAAGTAGCAAACCTGCCGTATAGGATCTCAAAATATATTCTAAATCCTTATTAGTCTCAGAGTATCCATAGTGATCATTCCAAAAATAAGTTATACCAGTCTATTGAATTCATGTTTGTATTTATGGTTAGGCATGTCACTACATGTTAACAAGATAAACATTTTCATGTCGTAAATCAATTTCAGCATGATGATAAAAGCCCTTATACAATAGCTTCTTTAATTAATCTCATGCATTAATCGTCTCAAGAGTCCTTAACCCAATTTTTTATTATCTCTTATCATCAGTTCGCTTAAACTTAGCTAACTTGCTTTATCATTTTCAGAAACTTAATCATTCTCTAAGATGGTCTCCAAGCAGAGTAGCAAATTCTTTACTACCTCTAATATTTGTCAGTTAAGATAGGAGAGTCTCTTCTCCTGAAAGTTTCCATAACTTTCACATATCTTTTCATTTCATCTGGCTTATCAGTGAGACCTTCGATTTATTTTTACTTCAGTCTCAACTATATATGTTTTTACAGAAGTACTCACACCATTAGCATCCACATCTGGAGCTATCAATGGTTCAAGCCTCTGTCTTTCTCACATTACAACTTTGCCACAAGCTTATAAGCTATGCATTTCATTGTTGTTGGTATATAAGTTATATAAGTTATTATCACTGGATTACATCCAATTCTTTTTCTTTCAGCCTTCTGATCCTTTCGTGATCAGCAATTTCCATTGTTAATCTTGACTGGTCTTTTCCAAATCTGAAATTCACTGACACAGGTGATTCTCAGTCAAGATAACATATTGGATTAGACTCAACATAATAGGACTACCCATATGTATACCCATACAAACAATCATAATATCATAAAGCTTTTATCTTTTTACGAATTTTAAACCTAGGCTCTGATACCAATATTGTCACGACGCCCCTGACGTAGGCTGATGTCATGACCGGCACAATGTATTATACACTGTACATACCCATATATAGTATACAATACACTGTCAGCCTCAACGGACATTCACACTCATTCCCAAAATACCACAAATCAAATCAAATCAAATATATATATAGATGATCATTCCACTCACATTCATTCCATTCATTCCACAATTTAAATTCTCACCTGATAAATATCTATGATCATCTCATTCCATCATCCCAAGCATTATATAATATTACCACACAACCCATCTAGGTGATAGTATATCCATAGTATGTGATAATTATACATATCAAAATAACAAACATATAACCTATTTCCTCCAAGCATACATACACATACCAGACGAAGGCTCAAGTGATTATCACTCACGGATTTTTCTTTTTCCCTTCAACTCAATACCTGAAATATTGGAGGAAATGCAGTGAGCAAACAACAGTACCCCCGCTTGACATTTTCAAGTTCATTTGACACATGTGCACATGACTTTAAAGGTACTTATACGTGTATTATACTCATCAGTGTACGTATAAATTAACCAAATACCTTGATTAAAAGCACGGGGTGTTACAGACAGTACGCAGTGGTAGTGATATTTGGTGAGCATTAGGCCGTTGGCATTGTGTGAGTATCCTTCTATTTCTTGGTTATTTTGTATGGCATTGTAGCTATGAACTGTTTGCAACTATAAGCATGTATGAATGGCATGGTATAAAATTGCATTGATTGAATACATGAAAAATATTTCAAAAACGAAACATGTCTAACTTGTAAGAACATGTTAGAACATGAGTCATTCCAGGAATAAGTCCCGCATGAGTAGTACCTTGAGTATGTCATGGGCTTAGTGGCTGTCTTCGAATTGATTGTGATAAAATTGAGTATGAGAGGACATTTATGCTACCCTTGTTTGGACCGAACGAGGGGTGAGTCATGCTCTATACTTAGAAGGTGGGATATGGATATGACTTTCAGTGGGAAAGTGAAATTGTTTTGAAAACTATTGCAGGAAGCTCCAAGCTATTTTGTGAATATATGTATTGTCTCTTTGCACTTAAATCTTTAAATGTATTTGATTCAGATTTTATCAACATGTTTATTAAATGCATATGAATGCTATAGAATGGAACTTACTCACTGAGCTTGTTGTAGCTCACCCCATTACCTCCAATATTTCAGGTAAAAACCCAAAAGCAAAAGGAAAAGCAGAGAAAGGATAAACCTTCTTCTGGAACTTTACTTGCTAAGTATGTATGAAGAAAATGGTTAAAATATGATTACTTTTGATATGTATAATTAGCATGTATATATATATTATCACGTAGATGAGCGAGGTGATAATATGAATCATAGTTGACATGTTGGGGTATGAAATATTGTTATGATGATGAATATCTGACTATAAATGAGTATGAAAATGAATGAATGTAGATTTTGATTTGACATCTAGCAGGGAATTTGAAATTCGTGTATTTACGTTGAGGCTGACAGTGTATTGTACATTGTATACGGGGATGTATAATGTATAGTACACTGTGTCGATCATGACGTCAGCCTACGTAAGGGGCGTCATGACAAAGCGCAACTCAGGTTAACAGCATATCAACAGAGAGTCTTCGGGTACTACAACTTCAAGGTCAAGCACAAAAATTTCCAGATACGTGACCTGGTGCTTAGGAAAGTCATGTTGAACACACGAGAACCAGGAGCATGAGCCCTTGGTGCGAATTGGGAAGGACCCTACAAGGTCACTGCCATACTCCAAGCAAGAGTATATGAACTCAAAGACTTAGCTGGAAGAAGGATACTTAAACCCTGGAACGCGGAGCATCTCAAGAAGTATTACCAGTAGCAGCAACGACTTAGAGTTAATGGTTTCTACATTATTTCTACGCCTCTATGACTACCTCTACATTGTTCCTACAATATGTTTTGACATACAGTTTCGGTACATCAATGAAGTGGCACCATACGCCCTTTTTTGTTTATCTACAAATCTACAAATTTCTGGCAAATAACTTAGTGCTTTGGGGCAGCAGAAATGCTAGCTACCGAGAAGAAGACTTTAAGTCTAGAGTGCCTTGGGGGGTACTCTACGAGTCCCTACCGAGAAGAAGGGCTTCGGCCCTAGAGTGCCTTGGGGCAGCAGAAATGCTAGCTATCGAGAAGAGGACTTTAAGTTCAGAGTGCCTTAGGGGTAATTTGCGCAAGCTTGGTACCTATCGAGAAGAAGGGTCTATACCCTAAAGTGCCTTGGGGGGTTCGACAATCCCTACCAAGAAGTTTGAAGTGGTTGAAATCACTAGCCCATCAACTCAATGACCACAAGTCAACAAACAACTGAAATCAACCGATCAAATTTAACTACAAGAATCAGTTCTACATTGATTATGTGTCAGTCCCAGACAAGACATACAAAAGAATGACTTTCGACCAAAGTTGTATAAAACGCCTTCGACTTCAAAGATTGCGAGTTTCACGTGTTTTGCCAAAACCAGGAGGGGAGAAACGGATGAAGCTTTGGGAGCTGTATCTGAAGTACCTCTTGCAGAAAGATCTGGAAAAGTTTTAACAACCACCGACATCTTGGCTTTTTCCTGAACCGGTGTTGTGATTCTCTCAGAAACAGGCAGTGCTAAAGGAGATTCAGAAATATGAGCCTTGGCTTTCTCAATAATTGAGGCTAAGAATTCAATTCAATTCATTCAGATCTGATTGATCATAAGTATATTTGAGTTTTCAAGAGAGAGAGTCTCATTATTATTTCCTTGAAAGAAAAGAGAGAAGTTGTAATATCCAGTTTATAATGAAGATTCTACACTCTGCCCGTGGACGTAGGTCTCAAAACCAAACCACGTAGATCTTTTGTATCTCTACTCTTTACAGTTACTGTATTTATTTGACCAGTTAGTAGTGCAATAATGTATACATTTCCCGAGAAGTAGTGTCGGAACCGCTGGAAAATTCTTAGTATGCTATGTGGTTGCGACCTTGACTGATCTTCCACATCAGAAAAGTCTTTCACCTATACACATGTATGATATTATTCATGCATACAACACTATTCATGTATACGACACTATTCACATATACAACTCTATTCATATATGGTACTATTCACAAGAAATAGTGGGAATCAGGGCGTATCAGCTATTCTCGCATACCACTGTTTATTTGTGCAACATGTTTAGGAGTCAATGCATTATACCGTTATTCTGTTGAACCAGCAATCAACATAGTTAGCCAGATACAGTCTTGTCCTTAGTAACTTTAAATAGTGAACATGATGAAACTTATTGCTTTAGAAGACTTGGTATTTAAGCGGGTCTATTGTAATCCCACCTCTTAGCATGAGATTGGACTGGTTGGCTTTATTGAGAATTATTTACTCAGTAAAGATAAATGTTAGACATCCAAATAAGGTACACAGATCAGTAAACAATATTGCAAGTTTCAACTGAGCACGTTCTCTCTAATCTATTATTATTTGATGTTGGTCAAATCTTGCATTAACAAATAATAATCTCTCTATGAAGTTATATATAAAAGTTATACTTAGATTTATCACTTTGTCATTTTTCCCCTAAAATAAAATAAAATGTCATATGTTATCCCCCCCAAAAAAATTGCAATAGTAAAATGAGAAAAAAGTTATGTTCAAAGTTTTAATGTCATCATCTTTATGACTTTACAAGTACAAAATCCTCGTTTAAAATGAATTTTTTTTTTTTGGTTATGATAAGATGAAGATTTTATGTCATCTACGGTCAGAATCTTAATAATGTGAGTTTCTAGGTATATAACTATATAAGATATTCTATCTGATTAATTAACTGTAGGTTGGTTTAGTGGTAAGGTGCAAGCGCACTTATCCTAAAAGTTTTGAGTTTGAGTCATCTTTCACTATTTGTTGGCCAACAACGTCCTTGAGTGTTTGTGACCGTATTTTGAATGCTAACTTAACTTTTGATACAGTTAATGAATAAAACAGATTCATTATTCATGTAGCAGATTTCATGTAATTGAGATAAGGCTTAGTTGAGTTAAATTTGAGAAGATATACTATTTAATTTGAATATCATATGATGCATTGGTCTACCTCTATTGTGCTAGCTATAGTTAGGGAAAAAAGAAGAAGAGGTAATTAAAGAAAAGTTTTTTTAAAAAAAGGTGTATTAGAACCTCCTTATAATGTCAAAAGACAATATACAATTATAAAAATTATCAAATTAGAGTAAAGAAAAAAATGATATACACTTGCCGGGCTGGGAGTAGATTTATGATATAAGGGAAATTTGATGAAATGACCTCTTAGAGGGGTAGAAAATGATATTGGACCTTAAATTTTAACTTTTATAATTGTGACCCAATTTTCATGTAAAGTGACCAAATTGCCCTTACTATCATAACCATGGTTAAACCAAAGATTTAAATAAAAAAAGTGAGATTATTTGTCTTGTTAAGTTTTTTCAAAACAAAAGGGAAACAAAAAGAGATGAAAACCTCACTGACCTCACCGTCGCTGTTGTCGTCATCGTTGTCGTCAGCCATTGTTGTCACCATCGCTGTCCACCATCGTCGCTGCCGTCTCTGTCGCTGGTAACTTCATCTTCATCATCATCTTCTTCTTCTTCTTCTTCCTCTTTTTATATATTCATTGAGTTGAACAATGTGGTTTTCAAGTAATGATTTTTTTCTTTTCTTTTCTTCTTCTTCTTCTTCTTCTTCTTCTTCTTATGTATTCATTGAGTTGAGCAGTATGGTTTCCAAATAATGGTTTATGTTGAGCACAATTACTTTTTTTCTAAACGAAATGAATTAAAAAATTCAAATTTTAAAGTGAATGTTGTTATTGTTGTAACATTTCTTTTCTAGGTAGTTGGTTTTCTTTAGATAATATTTCTTAAAAAGAAAAAAAAAATCAAAACATTGCTTTTATCTACCCTTTTTATAACACATACGAATTGAGCCCTTGAAGTTGATAGTTGAGATAGAAGTAGTTGGAATATGTAGATTGTCTTATTTATGATTTACAATACAATATGTTTGAAATTGAATGACCAGATAAATTGGGACAAATATAGGTGGAATATGTAGATTATATGTTTTTCTTTTTCTTTTTGTTGAAAAAAGGGTATTTTTTAGGAGATTATGAGATGTTTAGTTGCATGAAGTATTTCAGCTAAACACTCTATAAATAACAAATAAATGTAGGGAAATTATGTATGTTTTGAATCATTTGGATCCTTAAGTTTGGGCAACGTAGAATTGGAAGAAATTTTTTTTTTTTAAATGAAAAATGTTAGACTACTACAATGCTATAATTTTTTTTTAAAAGGGTATTTTTTAGGGGTTTTAGAATGTTTAATTGCATGAAGTATTTCACTGAACACTCTGTAAATGACAAACAAATGTATATTTTGAATCATTTAGGTCCTTAAGTTTGGGCATTGTACCATTGGAAGGAAAAAAAAAATTATATGAAGAATATAAGATTACATGTATATGACCTATTAAGTAGCACAACATGTACATGACCTATTTCAAGCCAATGGTTCTTCATTTACATTTTGATGTTGATAGTCTATAGTGGTCTATGGACCTACTTAAGTTTAGAAAACATAAACTTGTTATATTTCTCATTCATAGTGAAAAAAATTTTATTCATTGTATTGTTTGTTGGATTACTTAATTTTTTTTAACAAATTTTTCTTCTTTTAGATTTTGATATTTGTAGTCTATGGCGGTCTATGGTGGTCTATGGACCTACTTAAACTTAGAAAACATAAACTTGATATATTTCTCATTCATAGTAGAAAATATTTTATTCATTGTATTGTTTGTTGGATTACTTAATTTTTTTTAGTAAATTCTTCTTCTTTTAGATTTTGATATTTGTAGTCTATAGCGGTCTATGGTGGTCTATGGACTTACTTAAGCTTGGAAAACATAAACTTGATATATTTCTCATTCATAGTAAAAAATATATTTCTCATTCATAAACTTAAGCTTAGAAAACATTTTATTCATTGTATTGTTTGTTGGATTACTTAATTTTTTTTAACAAATTCTTCTTCTTTTAGATTTTGATATTTGTAGTATATGGTGGTACATGCCTTTAAAGCTCTAATTTCATATAATTGTTTTGAGCTTATAATTTTCTAGCACTATAGTGGCCGGGAAAAATTAAGTCTATGGTGGATTCAATTCTATGACCTTAGTGAAAACTTGCTCACACTAAACATACTTGCATTTAACTACTTATAAGGGGGAAAAAGAGACTTTTAAATAATCTAAATTTAAGAAACCCTTGAATGATATACATATATATTGGTGAGTAATGTATAGACCACCTATTTGTGTGTTTATGTATGTAATGCTCTCAAACTCTCCTAGCTAACAGTTGTTAGAAAACTCAAGTAAGTTGTTATTTTTTTCCTAATCCTAGGCATTTTGGACTTTGAATTTTCCTAGCTTCTTCATCTACTTCAAGTGCAAAAGTGGCTATCCCTAAATTATTTGACAATAAAAGTTTTCTTCCTAGTTTATCATATAATGGTTTCTACCTCTTAGCTCACAACATTAATATTCCTGCTTATGGGTAGGTGTCACAGGTACTAAAACGGAGTAATTTTTTTGACCTTCACAACCCCAACACCTCAACCAATCCGAGTGTTGAACTCCTACTGTCTCCTAGCAATCCGGGGTTGTTCACTTAGCAATTCGCCTCGTACTCCTCTTGGTCACTTGTGACGCACTAGGTCCGACCTATTCTCAGCAATATAACCTGATTTCATCGAGTATTCTGTCACCAAATGACTTCTCACTTTGCAATCACCTTGGGATTCTTGCATTCACTTGGTGGATTTTCGATACACTCGCATTTCGTCTGCAATTGCACTAGTGTTCCCCAAGCAATAGCACAAAACATGTTCTCTGCAATCTAACTGAATTTCACTGAGTATTTTACCCCCAAATGACTTTTCACTCGACGATTACCTTGGGATTCTTGCATTCACTCGGTGGATTACCGATACACTCGCATATCACTTGCAATTGCACTAATGTTCCCCGAGCAACAACACAGAATCTATTCTCTGCAATCTAACTGGATTTCACCGAGTATTTTACCCCCAAATGACTTTTCACTTGACGATTACCTTGAGATTCTTGCATTCACTCGGTGGATTACTGATACACTCGCATTTCGCATGCAATTGCACTAGTGTTCCTCGAGCAACAACACAAAACCTGTTCTCTGCAATCTAACTAGATTTCATCGAGTATTTTGCCCCTAAATGACTTTTCACTCGACGATTACCTTGGTATTCTTGCGTTCACTCGGTGTATTCTCAACACACTATCTAATTGTCTGCAATTGCACTGCAATCACTGGGTAATACTACAGAATACCGAATACACTGAAAGATAACAACAAACACACGAATAAGGCACTAAGAACTGTTTGATCTATTTGTCATTCATAGTGGGGGTACAACATTTACTCTTAAATCTCTTGTTTAGAAAACATAAACTTGATCTGTTTCTCATTCATAGTGGAAAATATTTTATTCATTGTATTGTTTGTTAGATTAGTTAAATTTCTAACAAATTCTTAGTAATACAAAAATATGAAATTTCTCATGTCATAATGGACAAATTCTTCATTTTAGTTTTTAATATTTGTATGTAGTCAGGAAATTGAGATGTACTTTATATGCAACAAAGCAGTCATGTTATATATTTTTTTTCGACTAAGGTTTTTATTATTAATTGCATAGTTGACAATTCTCATAAATTCATGGTTGGATCAATTATTCATTAATTATAATATTTTTTTTCCATATTCATTAATTATAATATCAGGTGGTGGTATATTCATTGGGAGCTGTGTTAGTTTTAATCTCTATTCGGTGGAAAGAAATAAAATTTGAATACAACCAAATCTTTCTTCTCCAGCAAAGTCAATGCTTCTTAAAGAAACTTATTTGTAAAAATATATTAAAATTAATAAGATGTTCCAATCAAAAAACTCAAAATTAACAATACAATCAATAATAAATATCTTAATCCAAAAATGCATTACTAGGATTGCTCAGTTACATATAAAACTAAATTTGAATAGTATAATGAGAAATTATAGGTGTAAAGTGGTTCATTTCCTTTGCTAGAAATTTAACTAATTTAACAAGCAATACAAAAAATTAAATATTGTCCTTTATAACATGAAAAATAGGTCAAGTTTATATTTCATAAGCTTAAGTAGGTCTATAGACCATCATAGACTAGAAATATCAAAATCTAAAAAGAAGAAGAATTTGCTAGAAATTTAATTAATTCAACAAGACTACGATAGACCACCATAGACTAGAAATATCAAAATCTAAAAAGAAGAAGAATTTGTTAAAAATTTAACTAATTCAACGTGCAATACAAAAAATTAAATATTTTGCTCTCTAACATGAGAAATAGGTCAAGTTTATGTTTTCTAAGCTTAAGTAGGTCTATAAACCACCATAGACTAGAAATATCAAAATATAAAAAGAAGAAGAATTTGCTAGAAATTTAACTAATTTGACAAGCAATACAAAAAATTAAATATTTTCCTCTATATCATGAGCAATAGGCCAGGTTTATGTTTTTTAAGCTTAAGTAGGTCTATGGACCATCATAAACCATCGTATCATTGACTACAAATATCAAAATCTAAAAAGTAAAAAAAATTGCTAGAAATTTAACTAATCCAACAAATAATACAAAAAATTTCAGATTTTTATGCTTCTTAAGCTTAAGTTGGGTCTAAACAGAATACATTTTTTTTTTACAGCATTGCGTGTTTGTTCAACTCAATAAATAGAAAAAAAAGAAGAAGAACAAGGAAATTTATAACAGCATTGTATGTTTGTTCAACTCAATAAATACATAAAAAGAAGAAGAAGAAGAAGTCACTAGCAACGACGGAGGGCAACAACGACGGTGACGGCTAGCAACAACGACTGCAAAAGAATGAGGTTTTGCTCTCCCTTTTGTTTTGTTTAAAACCCTAACAATTTACAAGTTATAATTTTTTTTTTCCGGGTTTCTTTTTAGTTTAACCATGGTTATAACAATAAGGACAGTTTGGATATTTTGCATGAAAAATAGGTTACAATTTTGAAAGTTAAAATTTGAGGTCCAATGTCATTTTCTCTTTCTCAAACAGGTCATTTCATCAAATTTCCCATGATATAACCCGCTTTTTCACAATTATTTAAAAAAAATAATTAGTAGATATTTTTTTTGACATTATAGGTAAAAGTGATTGAATCGTATTAAATTATGTGATAACATATCGTATCATACAATCAATGCGTGATATGATGTGCTATTACATGATTCAAGGTGATCCAATTACTGTAAGTTAAAAACATGTGTGTTAAAAAAATGTGTTTCCGTCGTATTACCCATTATTTTAACCTACTATTAGTGCCGGAGAAAAGCTTTAATTTGACACACAATATTCCATTCGAAGTAGAGAACTAATCCAAGAATTTTAAACACAAACAAAAGAAAAAGAAATTAAAAAGCTTGCGGACTCAGTTTCAAGATGCGCCCAAAGATCATTCTCTTTGGAGACTCCATTACCGAAGAATCCTTCGGAGAAGAAGGCTGGGGCGCTGGTCTTGGCCATCATTTTTCTCGCACGGTAATTAATTAGTTAATCACAACTATATATATTGATCGAAAATGAACAATCTTTCTCTCCTGCGAAATGGGTCTGAATTGTTTCTAATTTTTAAGATTAAAAATCTTGCTCGAATCTTGATCAGTTTGTTAATGAATTTGAACTCTTTCTTGAGAAATTTGATTAGGCGGACGTAGTTCTACGAGGGTACAGTGGGTACAACACAAGATGGGCTCTCCAAGTGATCGAAAGGGTTTTTGAGCCGGCGGCGGACGCCGTTGCCGCCTGTAGCGCCCCGGTGGCCGTGACCGTCTTCTTCGGCGCCAACGACGCCTCGCTTCCCGATCGAAGTGGTTGGTATCAACATGTCCCTCTTCATGAATACGAACAGAATCTCCACTCTATTGTTTCATTCATCAAGGTCTCGCTCTCTTCCCTCTTTGTTGAATTTATCTATATAAGGTGTGTTTGGTAGTTGGGAAAATGAGAGGAAATTTGTGATTTTCTTGAGAAAATTGGTGATTTTATTGAGTAAAATATAGATTTTAGTGTTTGATTACTGTGAGTTTGGATGAAATTGAGATTCTTAACTTTTAAGAAAGTGATGTAGGAAAGTGTGATCTTGATGGTGTGGCCATGGTAATTGGGTTTTGTAATTGTGTTACTTTAATAGATAGGCCCCCCCCTCCCTCCTCCTCCTCTTTGCAAGGCATAGGAACATATTCCTTTGCCGGTATACGCTTGCAATCTATGAAAAAATAAATAAAGAAAGAAGTTAACTTTTTTAGGGTTAAATGGGTAATTTTAGCTTGTCTGTGATGAATGTGGGAATTGGAGGAGTTTATGTTTGTGAATTTTAAGTTGTATAGAAACTTAAAATTATGTTATTTGTTGGTTTGTGTTCAGAAGCAATGGCCTACAACTGTGGTTGTCCTCATTACTCCACCGCCCATCGATGAAGAGGGACGAATTAGGTATGTATCTAATATGCCTCTTTCAAGTTTAAAGCTTTTTTATATTGGCTTCGGAGGCCAATTATTGTTCTCAATGTTGGATTTTGTACTTCTAGGAGCTTGATCAGAGGCTCAATGGCCCCGTTTGGTTGAGCGTTTACAAACTAGTTTTGAGCCAAAAATAATTTTTGGAGGCATTTGGCAACATTTGATGTTGGATCAAATTGCGATGGAAGAACAGTTTTTTCTGCTTTTTGGAGAACCTTGGTGAGATAAGCTTTTTCAAAAGTGTTTTTTCTTGAAGTACTTCTCGAGAAAACACTTCGATAAGCTGTACCCAACGGGCCTGATTACTATATCCTTTGCACTGACTATGATTGGCAAACATACTAAAACTATGCACGATTAGTATAATTCCCAATCCCTATGGTTTGGTAAGCCTAATCATGCTGATAAGTGTGAAGAACAAACAATCCGTATTGTGCGCTAGCTAGAGAGAGTTAACTATTCCATCAACTATTGCAGCATTAGGATGGTTGTCCTTTTGATGCTATGATCTAACTGTATTGATAAAAATTTGTGTTTCAGAAATCCTTATGGGAATGATACATCTGGTCTTCCAGAGAGGACTAATGAGGTTGCTGGTGCCTACGCCAAGAAATGCATTACTGTGGCTAAGGAATGTGGAGTTCCCACAATAGATCTCTGGTCTAAAATGCAGCAGTTACCCAGCTGGGAGAAATCTTGTCTAAGGTATTCCGAGCTTTCTCTTGTTATCTATATTTTTAGAAGAAAGAGACGGTAAAAGAAAAGAAAAAGGAAATGAAAAAAAAAAATCCCAATATAATACGAGTTAATTTGTATATATTATTCCATGTGGAAAAGTCATGCATTTGGCTGTGTGTATTAGGAGTTATTGAAAAGATTTTGGTTGAAACTGCCTTGTTCGACTCATTGAAAACTCACATTAAACAAGGCATAACTTAATGTAGTCTAGCATTTTGGTCAAACAAGAATTTTTTTTTTTTTTTATGCCCTATGAAATCGTCCAACATGTTGGATTTCATGACTTTGAAGTTTTTATATTGCAAATGTGCTTTTTATAAATCTTGATTTATATGTATATATAAATAACTCTGGCAAGTCTTGAATTGTTTTAGCATGTTTTATACTGTAAAGTATACTGAACTTAGGGATTCATAAATAACCCTGTAAGCATTCGAGGCATTTACAAATGTGAATAAATATGAAAAACAGCTATCTTACACCGGGGTATTCATAAACATGGCTTTTAATATATTTTAACTTTTTGACAATTTTATGCTTATTTGCTGCAATTTGTTTATTCTTGTACCTTATCTATAATTATTTGTCCCCAAGAAAAAAGATTGTCTTTTATCTTCTCCTCAGAACAATTATAAACCAAATAATATTGATAAAAAATCAATTTTATAAATAGATCCTTTTATGATCTACATGTGAACATAGATATTTGATTCTGAACTTATGGTAAATGATTGCAGAGATGGGTTACACCTCACTGGCAGTGGAAACAAAGTAGTTTTTGAGGAAGTAGTGGAAACTCTTAAAAAGGAAGGTTTGAGTCTTGAAACTTTACCTGTTGATCTCCCATCATTTACAGAAATTGACCCTAATGATCCACTTAAAGCATTCAAGAACTGAGGTCGTTTTGCACTGTTAAAGAAGTGGAACTTTTATTGGTTTTTTGTTTATTATTATTATAAGCAATTTAGTTCTAGATTCAAAATCAATAGGCCTGTTAGTGGGGGGATTTCATCTTGGCTATTTTTTGGGGGAGATTTTGCTGCCTCTGTCTTGTTCCTGTTGAACTTTGGTATGTTCAAAACTATTAAAATCTGGCAGTTTTCAATAATCTGTTTCTAATTATTCATGTTTTGTGACAATAGGTTTCTTTCCGATAGCTAGCCTTTTATCAACTTGTTTATATTTTTCTTCTTCTTCTATCTCTAATTATTCATGTTTTGTGACTATATGTTTCTTTCTTCTGATAACTAGGTTTTGATCAACTTGTGTATATTGTTTTTAGGGTAGATTGTATGTATTATTATATAGAGAACAAAAGGATGAGAATGGGATTTGATTATAGGCTATTGTATTAAACCCAACATATTTTATTACTTGTTATTAATTAGGGGATTTTTTATCCAGTATAACAAAATCATATGGAATAGAGTCAGTGAAATAATAGAAAAAAAAAAAATGCCAAGGCATAAGCAAAGGCTACTAACACCAACAATAGAAAGTTAGTTTTTGTTTCAATCTCTAGATATTTATAACCTCAGCCTCTGTATGAAAACTTGGATATGACTCCAACAACCTGGAGAAGCACTTTTCTTGCAAAAAAAAAAACATATGCATAAACAAAACAAATGTTGTGAGAAGAATTTAATATTGCCAAACGAGGGTCTGAGAGGAGCTTGCAAGAAAAAGAATTTCAAGAAAGAGAAGAATTTCTCTGAATAGAACTAGATTGTAGTAAATAATTTTCAAAATCCTCTTTAATAATAGGATTTACTTTCTGTTGTAGATCGTGGGAAATGTGATTTTAAAGTTGAAACCTAAGAACTATCCCAAGGATATGATTTTAAAGAAGAAAAATCTCTTTGTTAGCATAGTTCCATATTGCCATGGTACAATTATGATGTGCTATTTTGTGGGCAACCCTCTCCATGCAAGCCGTTTTTCAAGGATGAGTGAGGGCATAAGGCTTTATCATGGTATAAGAGTATGTGTATTACTATGGATGGGGTTAGGCCATGGGTATTTTTACTCTAGAGATCAAAAACAGTGAAACACATGTAATGCCAACTCATGTTCAAAACAAGACTACATCAAAGATGAAAACTGAAACACAATATGGTATACAACATCAATGTTTACTTTCCATTTGCAGAGACATCTTTTGATGCAGAAACACATAAAAAACACGGTTATAGAGGAAGCGAGTGGTGCTGTGAATCGGGTCCTCCAGGTGAGACTCTCTTAGACCCTTTTACTTCTACTAACCACCTTCTTTGAATATACTCAAGCTTGGATAAATCGACCCCGACCCGTATTAGCAAATCTTGGTTACTCGTTACTCTCTGACCTGTCAAAATCGCTGGACGAACCCTAGCTTCAATGCCCATTATAAGCAACAATAATGTTATGAAAAGAACCAGTATGAACACTTGCACTGAATTGTACTTTGCCATAGCTCTTTGCTCCCCAAAATTTTAGTTAGTAAGATGATGACTTTTAGTTGCTCAATTAAGCACATATATATAATAGAGGAGCCAGGAATCTAGAGGCCAAAATCTTATGGTGGGTTCCAAGTAATGAATTTAGAGAAGCTAATCCAGAAACTGTGAGCTGAGTCATTTCAAAAGTGGACAAGTTAAAGAATGATGGAGCCCACTTCTCAAGTATACCAATAGGTAGAAGAAGATGATGCAGTTTTGATTGTTGTTTACTGAGGCCATGAAAGGGGGCTTAAAAAACTACGAGGTAATGGAAAGTCGTCTAAGCACTGCAGTTCTATTCCTTAGTAGACAAAATCCAACTTCTTTTTCTTTGTCTTCTCTATGCAATGGAGCTTGCAATACTATTGCACCTCCACCGCATCACTTTATAAATCATCCATTCTTTTTCAAAAGTTCTTACTTGGTGCTTCTGATCTATATTTCTTATTTCCTATACCTTTCTATTTCTTGGCCTGTGCTTACTAGAAAAAAAAAAAAAAACTAAAATAGAGCAGTAAGCCATGTGTTAAAACTAGGGCTGTACATGTGTCTGGAGTTGTTTGGTTTTGTGCTTAAACTGTACACCAAACTAAACAGTTTTTTATACTCTTAACCTATTCATTCTAGTAAACCATGAACTTTGATTGGGTTTGATGAGTGTAAATCCTATAATTATTATTAAGCTTTAAAATATTTTGTTATCTGGTGTGTTTGACAGGTGAGAATTTTTCTTAAGAAAATAGTATTCTCTATCTAGAAAATCTTCTTAATAATTTTTTTTTTCGCGGTTGTTTGATTGAACATGAGAAAATTTATTACCCATTTGGATATTTGTTCAGTGGTTGGGAAAGGCGGGCCAGTAAATGTTGACTTGGCTAGTTGCAACTTCGAATCTCTCTGGCACTTTCATTTTGAGATTTATTCTTGGGTGGCGTGGTGAGTTTTACGCCCTGGGTCTCCCGGCTCTTGGTTTTGTGGATGGGTGGCGGCCCCAGTAGTTTATTCAAAAGGATATCACTGTCTCAAAAAATAAAAATAAAAAAATAAATTATTGAAGACATTTTTAAGTAAAGTGATTTTCTCATGAGGAAATATCTTTTCTCACCTCCTAAATAGAAAAAATTATGGTGAGAAATTCTTTTTCCGAGCTCTCTTAGCAATCAAATACTGTAATTTGTAACTTTCTTAAGGAGGTGTTACACTTGACCAATCTGTGCTGCAATCGCTCGCACCGTTTGATCATCATGGAGTCGCTCAATTCATGTACCAGGATGATGATCAACGGTGTGGGGCGTTTTTGAACGTGATTCTACAAGCCTACCTATAGCTTTTCTCTTCTTTTTAAGTGGCCTAAAACTGTAAGTTTCAACTTCTATATTAAAATTCAAACCAAACGTTTAACCAACTTTTGTTGGTTTTGGTTCAGTTTTTCCATTTAAAAAAAAATTGATGTACACCTCTTGCTATTTATATAACCCCTAGGATGCTTCGAATAGCCACAAACAATTAATGAGTTATCATCCACTTTGAGATGTTGGAAGTTAGTGTAATTCCACCTGTGGCTTGATATAATAGTTGATGGATTATTTTATTTCCTAGGTTTATATAATTTGCCTATCCATTTTAGTAAGTTTCTCTAATATATAGTCAATTAATATTATTGTTTTAGTGGTTTTTATATATAACCTTTAAAAAAAAAGATGGAAAAAAAGTGAACTAAATGAGTTAGAAGTGATGGTGGTAATATGGATTTGGAATCAAATCTCTCTCTGTATATGCACTTAGTGAAAGGATGGAACAGTCAAAGAGGATATAAAAGGAGAGGAAGTGGACGAAATGATTAAGAGCAAAATGAAAAAAAAAAATATATGGAGGTCAAATGATCATCTTTATTTAATTCCTCTATGAATTAGAATATTTTAAAGTACTTTAAACAGTTATTACTTTGAACAGTTTATTTGAGCTTATCTTATCCAAATATATAGTTTAAAGTGTTAATTTGTTAATTACCATCAACTTCTCTCAATATTTATATAGTTTATTTCATGAGTTGGAAGTGTAAGTAAAATTTTATACTAAAGTAATATTTTTGTTTTTCGAATTAATGAAAAATAGAGAGTAATGTTCGTAGCTCCAAATATTTTTAAATAATTAAAATTGTTGATGATAGCTTTAAGTTTCGTTATTGATATTTGCATGTTCTTCATTTCTATATATAATTGGTATTTTTATTTTTCTATCTCTTTCTTGGCTTTTCACGTGCAGGATAAGATTGTACGTCAGGGTCAAAGGATCGTTGATGATAGCTTCATATGCATTATTAAGTTTTTATTTGAAAGTTATAATTTTTAGATATCGAGTGATTTTTAATAAAAATAAAAATAGAGTTGGTGGGTTAGGTGGAGGTGGAAGGTAAAAAAAAAAAAAAGCAGTAAATGTTCCAATGTACTATTGCTATTCCACATTCCACTTCATTGGGTTTCTAGCTCCAATTCCAATGTGCACAAAGGCTTTAGTCCATTAATTATATATACAAACTCTTGAATAGGTGTACAACAAAATTAAAATACCAAAGAGTGATTGGTGATGAATTTGGTGAGTTTAGTACTTAAAATTAAGAATTTTTGTAATTTCTTGGAAATTAATTCACTGCATGGAATCGAGTCTTTGCTTTAACATGGAAGAAAATAATAAGACAATTAATGGAATGGAATGGAATGAAAGAAAGAAAGGGTTATAAAACTTCTTTTTTTTTTTTTTTTGACTCTTTTTAGTGAAGAATTTAAAAATGTTTGACTAGGTTTATTGCAAAGTCATTTTGGCTTTTCAAGCAATTTTTAATGAAAGTCGGCAACATCAAACCTCATATCTTGCATAGTGCTAACGAGATAATGCTCCATTAAGCATGGATAAAAAGAGAAGAAAAACAAAACAAATACAAGATGAGGTGGGGCATTAATTAGAAAGGACAATAAATTTGATCTTAATAAAATACAAGCCTTTTTTTTTTTCGAAAAATGCCCGAAAGACTTAAATCTCAACAAATTTTTAAGCACTGTATTACGTAACAGTGTGTAGTGTAATCACGACTGATCACTTTTTTTTTTTTTGAAGCAGTTGTGTCTTACCTTACGTTAGACAAGTCTACTGGGATCTACATGCATCCACCACGCATCAGTCCAAGATAAATTAAGAAATTAATCTGGCCAATCTAGGGCTCGAATTTCAAACCATCGCCTCAGACAACATCTTCCACCCCTCACCCGAACCATCGAGCCAATGCCATGATGTGGACCTCTGACCACTTTAAAAAATGTTTTTCCCATGTTTTATGCAACTAATGTCAGAATGAGTTGGAAATTGTGTTGAGAAATAGAGTTGCTCCAGCATTTTGTTGTTTTTTGTTTTGGAAGGGGAAGGTCGGGTAGGTAAGGTTATAATTTAATTCTTTTTGCACCAAAAGGTCAGTTTTTGTGAATAAACTAGATAAAAGGCAAAAACATTTAGGGTATGTTTGATAGGTGAGAAGATAATGAATTTTTTCAAGAAATTGAAAAGTCGTGTGTTTAATTGTCAATATTTTCTTACTCGAATTTTTTCGCTTATAAATGTACTATTATTGATAATGTTCATGTTTCCATTTAATGAAACTTCTTATTTTACATTTTCTTTGCATCATATAAATATAAAAAATCTTTTCTCACGAAATCAAATAACCATGATTTTTTTTAAAAAAATTTGCTTGAGATATTATTTCTTAAGAAAATTAGATTTTCTTGAAAAAAAACTTTTTTCAACTATCAAACAGGCCCTTAGGCGCGAGAGAGAAGAAAATCACAATTGGAAAGATAAGAGTTGGTCTAAATCAAACCTATTAGTACTCTCTAATCTTTCATGAGCCCAATTAAACCATTTGTATTAAAGCTACATGTATATTGTTATAGTTTTTATTTTTTATTTTTTTATTTTATTAAATTCTCAATCTTAAAAAGAAAAAAAAGTTTTGGCTCACTCCTCACAAGGAAACTAAGTGTCTTATATAGTATGCAAAGTTCTTTAACTCTGAATAAATAAGCTGCATAATTAGCCAAAAAAAAGAAGTTTCATATTTGTATGAGAGGAAAATTCATATACATATCCAGCTAGTTGGGTGCTGCAATATCTAAGACAAAGTAGTTTTTCTATGAGACCACTTTTCATAGATTGGCAATTTCCTTGAGATACATAATATTTCATTTTTCATTTTGATATATGTAATTGATCTATTTGTAGTTTTTCACTGTAATATGTTTTAACATATTGGGTTTTTAAGAAAAATTTCGATGTAACATTATTAGGAGAGCAGCTAAATAGACCCCACATATGGACTATTTACACCCCACTCTACTTATTTTATGTAATTTCTTAAATACCCTCAATTGAAATTACTAAAATGACATTTTTTTCCAAAAAATCGCCATGAAGATCGGCCCTACGAGGCCGACCCTTGTACAGGAGGGTCCGACCCTCCTTTGTAAGGGTCGGTCCTTTCTGACTGACCCTCTTATTTTCTTTTTTTTATTATTTCATTTTCAGATATCATATTGCATAGGGATGTATTTCATGACAATCTTGTCATGTTTATACTTAGTCCGAGCTCATTGTGCAGTAAGGTGTTATACCCTACCTGTACCTCACATGAGAGTAATGAGTGTGAAATAGTGCCCTTCCGCCTAAATTAGCCTGGAATAGGTGAAAATATGTCAAAATTGTCACAAAATGTATTCCAATGCAATATAGTATGTGATAATGAAAAAAAAGAGGAAAATAAAAGGGTCGGCCATGCCCAAGGACGAGCTTCGTTCCTGTTTATTTTTCGCATAAAACACATTGAAAAACACCCATAAATATTTCATTTCATGAATAAAAGTTAATAGAAACAAACAAAAAAAATCATAAAAACTTGCATTTCTTACTAATTCAAAAGATCAAATGTCAAAAATTTTTTGAAAACAACGAGTGGCGATTCACTCAAAATGGGGTCCAAACGATACTTTCCTAGCTCCGACATTCTTTCAACTAAGATAAGAAGATGAAAATGGTGGGCTTTAAAGTTAGAAGCTAAGGTTTTAGAAAAAAGAAGAACAAAGTGTGATTGGAGAAAGGGTAATTTAAGAATTTTTTGATTTTTGGCTGGGGTAGGAAGAGTGTATGTATATTAAGGTGAGGTTGTATTAGTGATTGAGGTTTAGATATTTCATTAATAGGGATAGGGTCTATCTAGTTGCTCTCTAAATTAGTAGTCTTCATGATCAGTGCTCTTCACTCTTATACACTGCAGCTCAGTAATTGGTTCCCAGTTCTCATGTGAAGCTTAAACCATCTGTAACCAAATATATATATATATATATATATATATATATATATATATATAATTCAGCTTGCTGGAATTATTATTTTTAAATCCAAATATTTGGAAGAAACTCACAGCTAGCTAGTTAACTAGAGGACGTTAAAGTCAATCTAAGGTTTTTGGTTTGGAAACTATTAGCAACCGCATGCCCTAAAAGCTATAACTATAACTAGAGACCACTTACCTTAAAACTATTTCTTATAAGTAGAGACCCCATTATTCATATTAAGCAAGAACATAAGTATTAAGAGAAACTGCATTGTTAACTTCATCACAAAAATATAGCTCCTATAAAGCAAATTAAGGAGCCCAAATATCTCTCCTTAATAAAAAAAATCTTTGCACGTTAATTTTTCTTGAATCTTTTGAACCCATTGCCCAGAAAAAGCAGCTAAATCACCACATATTATCAAAATAATGTTCAAAACACATTGATTCAATCACAGACAAATATATATTATAACTGGGGTATTACATGGAAAGAAATCCTCAAATCAGAAAACTAACAATTCAAAAAAAAGAAAAAAGAAAAAAGAAATACTAAACTCTCTGAACCTAGCTACAGTAAACTAAAGATGAGAACAGATTACAGCAAATTAAAGATGCATGAAGCTGTGAAGCAGTGAAAAGCCCTGATCATGATGATGATCATAGCTAGTTTTTAATTACTACAAGATGAGAGATACTAATTTTAAGATGCTATATACGGATTCTTAGAGCTATAGCTAGTGATGTTGAGGGTCAGGTCCTCCAGGGCTTAGCCTAGCGGGATCATATGGATAATTTGCATCAAATTCCTTCCCTGGTACTCTTCTTCTAGCAGCAGCTGCCTTCAATGATTCACGAAACAATGACTCTATTAGCTTCCTCTTATCACCAGGAAACTGATAATTATTAATTGGCCGAGCTTCAGATCTCACTAGTGAAATCAAAAGCAAGATTATAAGGCACAACCAAGACTTCAAGCTAGGCATGCTGGTAACTGGGTCTCCAGGGCTAGATCAGAAGAATAAATTTGAAGCTATAAGTTGCAGTATTACTACTACTACTGCTACTACTGATCATATATACTCATACATGCATATAAATACATTTATATATATATACATTAGACATAGTAGGGTGGGCCATGAAATCAATTTTTTTAATTGTAATCAATAAGGGTACTGCTTTGGGCGGCCTTCTCAAACATTAAGTCCAATATTATAAAGGAAGAGTTGAACCAACTTTAACTATTATCTACTATTCATCCAATCCTCTTCATCAATGTCGTTGGCACTTGTTCTATCTCTGTAACTAAAAAAGGTTTTTCTGCCTTATCCAAGTTATATTGGTTGGCCCTTCTGTAATTGTAATGGGGCTAGCTGATCAATGTCTTTTAAATTCCTTAAGGAAGGTATGACCACTTGCAGCAGGCAATATATATATATATATATATATATATATAGATATAGATAAGATAAACTCTAAATATTGAAGTTCCAATTAGATATTGATGAGACCTTGCAAAATAAAAAATAAAAAATTGATACTGATGATGAGGTGAGTCGTCTTGCTATATAAGGAGCTGCCAGACCTACATATATATGGGCGGTTCTGGAGCCATATTGGCTTGCATGCATGAGCCATTTTGCACTGCCAAATGCGCCAATTGTAGATCCAATTAATTTTCTGGGAACTATGTTGAGTCCATGTAGTGTTTGAGTGGTTCTTGAATATGTGACAATCTTCCATGTGGTGGGGCTTTCTATGTTTGCCAAAACAAATCTTCTTTCTTATGTACTTCTCGAATTGCTTTTTATGATAATTAGCTCCACAACCTTTTCTTTTTTCTTTTTTCTTTTTTAGAGAAATGTATTTACGACCTAAAAATTATACCCAAAAGTTTTGTACACATGTTGATATGGTATATGGTGAGTGAAAGACTTTTCCTTTTCCATTTTTCTTTCTGATGGTGTGGTAATGTGGTATATTGCCACTACAACTTGAGTATATATCTTAGTTCATTTTAGTATTTCTTTATTATTATTATTATTATTATTATTATTATTATAAGGGACGATAGGAATGAGGAAAGTGAAAGTTCAAACCCAATATTGGATTCAAGAACCACCAAATTGGACCCAGAGACCCAATGAGCCACCACTCAAAATGAATTCTAACTTTTGAGACCTTGATTCATCTATAGAGAGGTAAGTTGTAATATAGAGAAAAAAATTGAAAACTTAAAAACACTAAGTAGAATAAATGAGAAGAGTAATGCTAAAGATACGTTGGGTGCTAACGTCATATTCCAACTCTAACACCCAACCTTCGTTGGATATTGGAGATGTTGCGCAATACATGCGCATTCCGAAAATATCCAAAGAGCTAGGTGCCAACGTTAGAAAATAGCGTTGGCACCCCTCGTACATAGAACATTTTTTAAATGAGAAAGCCATATAATCTCGTATAATTAATGTAACAAAAAAGAATATTTAGCTATGTCTACAAAATACAGTAGATTGGATCAGGAAGTAGTTGAACTTAAAAAGTCGATCTTTATGTAGTTGAGCGATGATAAATACAATGAGCTTATGTGACAAAAGAGAATTTGCAAAAGTTAAATTCAATTAATAAAGAAACCACCAAAAGCAAGGAGACAAAGATAACTTTGTTAGAAACACTTAATCTAAAAGTTATAGCTGTTTGAAAATAACCCAATAA